>JAQFZC010003578.1:0-18387 GCA_034695205.1 Dicyrtoma fusca | reverse complement strand
TTTTGAAAGTGTCAATTTCTTATTTCTTGTTTTAATCTTCTTGAAAATGTCATTTTATTGCTTTGACCTTTTTGAAAGTATTAATTTCTTGTTTTACATCTTTTTAAAAATGTTATTTTATTGATTTGACCTTTTTGAAAGTGTCAATTTCTTATTTCTTGTTTTAATCTTCTTGAAAATGTCATTTTATTGCTTTGACCTTTTTGAAAATGTTAATTTCTTATTTTACATCTTTTTGAAAATGTTATTTTATTGATTTGACCTTTTTGAAAGTGTCAATTTCTTGTTTTACATCTTTTTGAAAATGTTATTTTATTGCTTTGACCTTTTTGAAAGTGTCAATTTCTTGTTTTACATCTTTTTGAAAATGTTATTTTATTACTTTGACCTTTTTGAAAGTGTCAATTTCTTGTTTTACATCTTTTTGAAAATGTTATTTTATTGATTTGACCTTTTTGAAAGTCTTAGTTACTGGGTTTAAATGCTTTTTAAAATGTTCATTTCAAGTTTTGACAGCTTTGAAAAGTTAATTTCCAGAAAAAGCACTTTTGTAAAGCCTATGGTTTCCCAGTTGAGAATAGGTTAAGCAAACATGGAGACCGGTCATTTTGCATCTTCAGTAACGATATGGCAAAGCCTACAACTATAACCCTACCCATACTTTTAAGAAGATGAGAGATAAGTATGTAATCGTATGTGCGACAAGGCGAGCACTACAAATGTGGGCAGAATACGAATAAGCGGTGAATAGACGATACAATTGACGTCAGTTCCTCCTTTCTTTGAATCCGAAAATGCGGGTAGGATCACGATGATGGTCAAATCATTAAATATAAATATTTACAGTAAGTACGTACTTACTTGCTCATAGTGCAAGTTACATACAAACCTACTTCATCTTGAAAAGTTTCACATACAACAGAAATAAAGCTACGTTATGTATGTATAGCAAAGCAAACATCGTTTAAACGCAAATAAACACGAAACACAGAATAATAAGAATAAGATGGAGCAGACAAGACTTTGCCAAACCGGAGATTTTGTCTGTCATGGCTGCTTTGCTCTCTAATTATTTGTGAAATTGCTCTATCCCTCCCAAAATTCGCATTTAACAAACATTCAAATTCCTATTCGAAACTGGGGAACCATGAACAGAATGTTTTACAAAAGTATTTAATTCTATAAATGAACTTTTTTAAAACGGTCAAAACTGGTAAATAACAGTTTTTCAAAACAGTCAAAACAAGTAAATTACACTCTTTCAAAACGGTAAAAAACTAGTAAATGACACTTTTTCAAAACGGTCCAAACTAGTAAATGATACTTTTTCAAAACGGTCAAAACTAGTAAACACTTTTTCAAAACGGTCAAAACTAGTAGATGATACTTTTTCAAAACAGTCCAAACAAGTAAATAACACCTTTCAAAACGGTCAAAACTAGTACATGACACTTTTAAAAGGTCAAAAAACTGGAAAGAGCCGCTTTCAAAATGGTCGGAACTAGAAATCACGATTCTCAAAAACAGTTCAAGCTACATATTACCGTTTCGAAAAGGTTAAAAGCATTAAAAACACATTCAAGAAGACATGGATTTTTTCACTTGTTAATTTTATTAAAATCCAAAAATAAATTACCCATGCCGGATGGAGTCCAAAAGCTTCTGAAGGACGCACTGCGTGTACGAGTGTCCCCATCGGTAGCCCAGTCTGTACAAACGTTCCATTTCCCTCTCCAGGCTATGCGTTTCCCCCTTACTCAGCTCGTACCTAGAGTCACAATAATTCATTTTAATATTAAATACTGTAAGCAAACTAAACCAACTATTTTAACTCAAAGCATTTCATTCTAGTTGCAAGTTTGAATAGTTCAACTTTGATTGTGGAACATCACTTTCACTCGCGGTATGCAAGTGCAGTAAACACTCCGTGAGTGCGGAGACGAAACGAAACTGTCTCCGGACGTCAAACGTAGACACAATTTGCTTTACGCACGTTTGTTCTTACAGCTCTTAAGTTTTTCATTCAGACAGACAAATGCAATAGAGCTGAAGAAGCAAATTAGCATGTGCACATCGTGGGCGAAGAAGCATTCTGTCCCAAGTCCAGCGTTCCCTTAGTGTCATTTTGACGTGAGTCCCGACAAAACAATAAAGTAAAACTGGATTTGCACTTTTTTAAATCAGCAAAAACTGATATTTACTGTTTTCAAAATCAGTAAAACTGCTATTTGTGCTTTTCAAAAACAGTAAAACTGACACCTACACTTTTCAAAAACAGTAAAACTGACACCTACACTGTTCAAAAACAGTAAAACTGACACCTACACTTTTCAAAAACAGTAAAACTGACACCTACACTGTTCAAAAACACGAAAACTGACACCTACACTTTTCAAAAACAGTAAAACTGACACCTACACTGTTCGAAAACAGTAAAACTGACACCTACACTTTTCAGAGACAGTAAAACTGATACATACATATATTTGAGGTTTTCAAAAATAGTAAAGCTGATATTTACACTTTTCAAAAATCGTAAAAAACCAAGCACGGACTATCACTTACGTTACAATGCAATGCGCAGTGCTTCTTAACCCACGATAAATACTTGAATTTGTTAAGAAAAAGCGCCTTATGCAACTACTATACGCTAAAGTTCATCTTGCATCAAAGTTCCGTATACATATACGTACATACATGGCCTAACTTGATTAAATAAGTGAAACCATAACCTAATGCATATGTATGTACATACTTCCTGCGTAGCGTCATCGAATGCTCAGCCTAGTCATTTCTTTATAATGGAAAATATACTTACATACATACTTTCTGTAGCAACAAGAAATTCCAACTATGTAAATATTCCTTCTAGTATTTTTATTATTCATTAAAATATGCCAGCGCATATTTGACGCTGAACTTCTGACGTCTTTGGCCTCCAAAAAAAATCTTCAGTGCAAACAAAAGTTAGGTCGGCACATTACGAAGGGAGTTTTCATCTCTGGGACGTAAAAAGTAAAAAGGCATCTGATTTATTAAAATCTAATTAATATGGTATGCTTCAGACTTCAGTCCCCCATCCATCACATAATGCAGACAGCAAATACAAGAAAAAATCACTTGAACTTTTATAATCTTTATACTGACTGGCATGGCATAAGGCCGGTCCGGTTTCTTTGAAGATTCTAATAAAATATCCAAAGAAAGTCTACTTTGTCATATTGTTCCAGCACAGCGGTTGTAACTCAATTAAATCGTCGAATAGCCCAGCAGTCAGTGCAGAGGTAATTCCTTAAGAAGTTTAGGTAAGTTGGAATCTTCGAGCAAGTTTAAGACTTGTGTGCTAAGCTCCCTTGGCTGTCAAATTGATTTTGAGTAGATGTCAAAACAAGCCAACTACCTCCCTACCCACCTGCATATTTAATAACAAACGTCTCTGTACATCACATGTAATTACAAACAGAATGTAATTCAAAATATCTCAAAGGAGAGACTAACAGCTATTACAGCACTAGTTGAATCTAATTTTAGATGAAGCAATATCGGTATCGGCTTCTATTTCATATCTGGGTATCTGGCATGGGAATCAAATTTCCAAAATTCAATTATTTATAGGAATTGATTGGCTAAATTCCATTACAGAACTTGTGCTGGCCTTATTGTTAGCTTATAACTTCCCATACTTTGAGAATAAATTGACCGGCACATATTTTCGGGTGTTAGGGCACAAAATGCGCAATGCAATGGTAGCTGTCAAACGTGTGGAATTTCTTTCTCTAAAAATACCTGTAAATGCATACATTAACCTATTCGGAACTGGGGAACCATGGAAAGAATGCTTTACAAAAGGGTTTAATTCCATAAATGTACTCTTTCGAAACGATCAAAACTAGTAAATGACACTTTTCAAAACAGTCAAAACTAGTAAATGACACTTTTTCAAAACAGTCAAAACCAGTAAATGCCACTTTTTCAAAACAGTCAAAACCAGTAAATGACACTTTCTCAAAACGGTCAAAACTAGTAAACGACACTTTTTCAAAATGGCCAAAACTAGTAAATAACACTTTTTCAAAACAGTCAAAACTAGTAAATAACTCTTTTAAAAAGTAAAAAAAAAACTAGAAATTACCGTTTTCAAAATGGTCGAAACTATAAATCAAGAGTTTCAAAAATTTTTAAAACTAAATATATTACCGTTTTGAAAAGGTTAAATCAAAAAACATAAAAAATAAAAGTTCCTACACGTGGGACTGCCTTTTAAAAATTTAGGAACAAAAATTTCCACAATTTGTTAAACATAAAACCCATGAATGTCTGTAATGGGATAGCATTCGTTTCGTTAGGGCTTTGGACTCCAATTAATTGACTTTTAGACGCAAATACCTACTCAAACATGTATAATCCAAAAGTATAAAGTAGATTTATGAGGCACGTAAGCTTCTTACCTGTATAATTTGGAGGGCTCTGGGGGCTCATAGATTTTAAGACACCTCCCGAAAGCGTAGTCTGAAAATAAGCATACATTACATTCACTTTAAACATTTCTCTACAAAGTGGAAGATATGGGCGTAAAATACATAATAATAAAATTTCTTTTTGTTCTTTCCTGAACTAGGTACATGGAAATTGTTTTAGCGTAAGAAATAAATTATGTGTAGGCAGGGAAAAAGTATGATGGAATTTAAACTTCTCTCACCATCAAAACACCACTCCATCTTGGAATCACAGAGGGTCTGGCTGAACTTGCAACCTGTGGTTCAAAGAAAATAATCGTAATTAGTTAGGTGCGTGCTGGCGTGTCTTGGAAACACCCCCAGGATTTTGCAATAAAAACTGGGTGGTTCCTCTGCAGAAGAAAGCAAAAGCAAACAAGAAGCAGGAATGTAAAGAAACAAATCAAAGGAGAAAGAAGTGTGTGACATGCAGGAATGACGCACAGCACTGAGTTCAGAGCCAAAATGCCAAACTATTAAATCACAGAACGTAGAAATAGAATCAAATATTTATTAGATGGCCAGAGTGGAACTGTAGACACAATTAAGGCAATTCCAACAAATATCTGTACAGTCAGTCATTGTTTGAAAATCCATTATTTGAAATTCAGTATGTACAGAGACATTAGACACAAAAGTGTGGAGACTCTGCTTTCGCCCACACAGAACTGTTTTTCCTTGGCTTTTGTCTCCAGGCAGACCCACTCACAAAATAGTTTCCCAAACTAACGAGGGGGCTGGTAGCAGGAACATATTTACAATGATACTCCCGGAAACAACGTGGGTGAAGAAGCATTGTGTCGCAAGGGTAGCGTCCCGTTACTGTTATTTTGACTCAAGTCACAAACGTCTTGTACCTGTGTTTCTCCAAAGTGTAAATACCACTTTTACGGTTTTCGGGGAAGTGCGAATAGGAGTTTTACTGTTTTTGAAAAGCACAAATAGCCGGTTTTTGCTATTTCTGAAAAGTGTAAATAGCAGTTTTACTGTCTTTGAAAAGTTTAAGTAGCAGTTTTACTGTTTTTGAAAAGCACAAATCGCCGTTTTTTGCTATTTTTGAAGTGTTAATAGCAGTTTTACTGTTTTTGAAAAGTATAATTAGCAGTTTTGCTGTTTTTAAAAAGCACAAATAGCCATTTTTTGCTATTTTTAATAACTGTAAATAGCAGTTTTACTATTTTTGAAAACTTTTAAAAAATGCAGGTTTACTGTTTTTGAAAACTTTAAAAAAAATGCGGTTTTACTGTTTTTGAAAACCCCAAATTGCATTTTTTTGCTCATTTTTAAACACTCAAATATATTATTTTTTGTTTGATATTGTTAACCCCAAAAGGCCATTCATTAAAGGAACGCTGGAACTGGAATTATGTCACAAAATGTTGCTTCACCCACGATAAGGAATTTCATAAACAATTTAGAAACTGCAAATATCAAAGTTGAAAAACGTGAACTTCCACTTCCCATATTTAATTAAAATTGTCTTCAGAAGCATACACAATTAAAGTACAGAATTGACTTCGTGCACTAGATTGCAGTCATTGCAGATTTGGAAATAGTAACAGAGTACAATTCTACCTGCTTTCACCGCATATGTACCTCTACATAAATGTACTATTGACTACTATGTAGCTACTTTCCCTTCCGTCCTCCACACATTCCCACTCACTCCAGAGAAAGTGGCCCTAAACCGAAATAACCTTAATTCATATTCCCCTTTGCCATTTTTCTCATTAACTGTCGTCGACGCGAAACTTTTCCTTTTTTTTTGTTTTCAAGGAAAAACAAATATCTGTAAGGGTTCATCCATGCATGGCATACTTTCTCTTTCTTGTCTCATATCACACACTTGGAGAATGAACAATGAAAAAAATATTGTACGGGATCAAAACGTTAGGGGGAAGGCATACAAAAAAATTGACAAATCCTTACGGGAAAAGCAAAAACACGTGAAAAAAAAATAAAAAGAAAGCAATGAAGTTCTTCATTGCACGGCACGGGTGTTACGTGACGGGTTTACATAAAATATGTTTCATAAAATGCGAGCATGCGTCTATCACTGCACTATGTTTCACTTTCACCGTGTCTCAGCTTTCACTCTCTGCTCCGAAAAAGAAGAGAAAGACACAAACACTACATATATACTGTGGAAGTGGAATGTAATAACTTTTTTTTTTCATTTGTATTCTGACGCTCAAAGCACTTTTGAATCTATCTCCATCTCCACTCTAATACGATTACGATTACAAACGAATCAAAGGCAACAAATATGGCTAAACAAAATATTCTAAATTCCAAGTCTGAAACCAATTCTGTTTTAGCATAGGATACAAATACACTATTATTTATAATGACACTCGTCCTGAGTTCAAGTTTCTATTTTCTAGGTACTTTTAACCTATTCTCCACTGGGAAACCATGGACTTTACAAAAGTGCGTTTTCTGGAAATTAACTTTTCAAAGCTGTCAAAACTTGAAATGAACATTTTAAAAAGCATTGAAACCCAGTAACTAAGACTTTCAAAAAGATCAAATCAATAAAATAACATTTTCAAAAAGATGTAAAACAAGAAATTGACACTTTCAAAAAGGTCAAATCAATAAAATAACATTTTCAAAAAGATGTAAAACAAGAAATTGATACTTTCAAAAAGGTCAAATCAATAAAAATAACATTTTCAGAAAGATGTAAAACAAGAAATTGATACTTTCAAAAAGGTCAAATCAATAAAAATAACATTTTCAGAAAGATGTAAAACAAGAAATTGACACTTTCAAAAAGGTCAAATCAATAAAAATAACATTTTCAGAAAGATGTAAAACAAGAAATTGACACTTTCAAAAAGGTCAAATCAATAAAAATAACATTTTCAGAAAGATGTAAAACAAGAAATTGACACTTTCAAAAAAGTCAAATCAATAAAATAACATTTTCAAAAAGATGTAAAACAAGAAATTGACACTTTCAAAAAAGTCAAATCAATAAAATAATATTTTCAAAAAGATGTAAAACAAGAAATTAACACTTTCATAAAGGTCAAAACAAGATATACACACTTTCAGAAAGATGTGAAACTGGATACAACACCGTTTCGAAAAGGTTAAACCGAGATTCTTCAAAGTCAAAGACTGACCAAAATCAAAAGATGTTTTAAAAGCTTCCAGGTGGTCTATTTACATATTATTTATATTATGAACACTTCCAGTAATTAAATAAAACACCTTGGCTCAAGGATGTACAAACTACAAGCAAATGTTCATTTTTTCAAGTCTGTTCGGTTGACTTCCGAGAAAATCCTGTGGAACGTGCTCAGTAATTAAATTGGATGTGATTAATGAATGAAACAAATTACGTCCATGTACTTTACAGCAAACATACATATGTGGCTCAGGTATAACAAAATTCTGTCATGTTTTCCTATGACTAATGGGCCCTTGTGGCAATCCTCAGTGGAAATGTACACAGGAGGCTCAATTATGGTTTTATTTAGGTAACCAAACTTGTCTGTCTCTCACTCACATTAGGAATCATAGCCAAGCCAAGTCTGACACAACTTTTTAATTATAGGACGTGTAACCAAATACAACACTGTAGTATCACTGTCATCCCTCTACGGTGTACAGGTAGAATCCTAGAAAGAAGATGGGATGACAGAAATCCAGTTAGGCAGACTAAGTACTTGTAATTATAGCCCCAAGATTCTTTCAAACAGTCTCATTTCCAGCTTAACAAACACGGTGTAGTGCTCAAGGTTATTTTTTGAAACCCAGAGACACACATTTAGCTACCCGTATGTACCTATGTACGTTGGGAGTGAAAAAGCATTTCGACAGGCAAATCCAACATTTCCATAATGCCATTTTTTAAGTCCCAACCGTCAACTTCTTACCATATGTTTTTAAAAAGCGTAAGCATCTACATACTACTTTTACACGTTTTAAAAGAGTGTAAATAACGGTTTTACGCTTTTTGTAAGTACACACTCTACCATAGCACTTTTTAAAAAATGGTACACCTGCTAAAATTGGACTTTTCAAAATTGTTCAAAAACGGTGTCTTTACTTCAACTTTTTTAAAATAGTACAACTGCTAAGTGCACGTTTGAAAAGTAGTGAAACTGCTGTGTACACTTTTTTAAAGTAGTAAGACAGCTAGTGGAATGTTTTCAAAGAGCATAAAACTGCTATTTACACATTTGTAAAGTAGTCAAAGAGCTAGTGAAGTGTTTTCAAAGAAGCTTGAACCTGCTATTTACACTTTGTTAAGCAGTAAAACAGCTATCTGCATTTTTTCAAAGAAGCTTGAACCTGCTATTTACACTTTTGTTAAGCAGTAAAACAACTATCTGCATTTTTCAAAGAATCATACACATTTTGCAAACACATATCATTATGTCCAAATGACATTAAGGAGGCGCTGGATTATCGTCACAATGCTTTTAAGTGGGACCTGGGCTTAATTATGGCATAGTGCTTCTTCACCCACGTTCTGCACACGTCCTGGAGCATTAAAAGCAAATGTGACGAAAAGTGGGAAATGGTTGAAAGACGTCACTGTGTGGAGCCTTCGTAGCGACAGATAAAGCTTCAAATAAATCTAAAAAAAACAGGAAAAAACGTTTTGCCTACTACGTACCTACCAACAACTGTCACGGATCACAGCCGAGCTGGCGGACAAAGAATCTATTAATTTCGAAAATGTGGGCGTATTTTATGTATCTCAACACTATGCATTGCCACTCTAGAGATTCAACGAGATGGTCAAAATTAAAGGAATAAAGGAAGCTCACAAGCCTTGAACGTCTAAACGTGTCAAATTATTATTATATTATTATACTCTGGACAAAACTAGAGCCGCAATTCGCATTCCAAAACCCGTTCAAGTGGAATAAAAGCCAGTGACATGAGCATGCATAACTGGAGCAGATTTATTCCTCAATTTCCCATCCCTTTCATGTTTTACTCTTGTAACGGGAACGTGAGTGGGAGCACTCACTGAAGCATTATAAGATTATTTTACAAAAGCAGCCCCCGCCGAGTCCACAAATACGATTGGAAGAAGCTCTCCGCCGAGCGTGAAAAGAAATGCACAGTTTTTCCTTCAAAAACAAAATTTCAGTCAGAAATGATAATCAAAATCAACATCAAAGTCACAATTTCCAGTCATCGAGTCTTCTATCACCAGATTAATACTGTTATTGTTTCTACAGCATGTCTGCCCTCATTTATTTGTAAGACGTAGAACCAGCCCACTATTGGCACCCACATTTCCATATTGAAACAACAGCATAAACTGTAAACATCTTTGCGGATTTCAGTTTTACTTTAATTTTAACCTATTCGAAACTGAGGGAAACCATGGAAGGAATGCTTTACAAAAGTGATTCTATAAATTAACTTTTTCGAAACGGTCAAAACTAGTAAACACTTTTTCAAAACGGTCAAAACTAGTAAATAACACTTTTTCGAAACGGTCAAAACTAGTAAATAACACTCAAAAAAGTCAAAAATACTAAATAACGCTTTTTCAAAGTGCTCGAAACTAGTAACTAACACTTTCAAAAGGTCATAAATCTAGAAATTACCGTTTTCAAAATGGTCAAAAATAAGTACTATTTTACCGTTGCGAAAAGGTTAAAAAAACGGCCCAAAAGCAATCAGTTGTAGGTACAGATATTTTGTCTTTATGATTTTTTGCTACTGAATACTACGAGAAGCTTCAATAAAGAATTATTAGCTGTTAATTTACGGATGGAATCCTGAAATTACCAGTCCCTTGTCTCAAATGTCAATTTCAAGATTGGAATTCCTGCCAAAAGGTAATTTACCAAGAATGTCAGTAATCTCAAGAGTTCCGGATCTAACGTGAGTCGTCAACGTGAAACAAAATAATAATAGAGCCATCATATACCAATAGAAAATACCTAACTATGTAGAGATCAATAACATCCTTCCAAGAATCTCACAGGCGACAGACAAAAGTCAAAGAGACTATGAAGGTCAATTATTTTTAGCTTATTACCCCAATAGACGGAAAGCACACAGTAAAAGTACTCCAGTAATAATGTGTGGGTAGAGAGAAGCCCTTTCACAATAAATTACCTATTTCAAAGGAAACTAGGTGAGAGTTTCATTCTAATACTAAAAATTTTCCAACTCAATGCTATAATAATCCGCTAAAATAAAATCCCTCCAATTAAAAATAATTTGTTTACTAGGTGTTCCATTATTTAATTTGCTTAGGCGATCAGAAGACTTTTAAGGCTCACAGTTACAGACTGATCTAAGGCCTGACTTGCAACCTCCAGAAAAAATTAAAAAAACAAACCCTTTTTGCAAAAAGTTTTAATTTTTGTACATAATTTTTGGCCCTGTTCATTTTTTAATAAAAAAGAAAAAATAATTATACGTTTTAGTACTTTTGCTTTGAATTGGAGACCTGCACCTGGAATGGACAAGGGATTGGCCTGTTCTGTTCCCAGCATTTATCCTTCACTTTTTGCTTTTTACTTTCTGGGATTTCTTCCATTCTCCTGTCCTGGGTCTCATCGACTAATAATTTGAGGGAAGCCTAGGTGCCCAGTGCCCACAGTGTCCTTGGACATGGAAGAAGAGCCATTACAGTTTATTAATAGCATAGTGGAACAATCAAAGTTTTATTTAGTTCTCTCCTTAATGTACGAAAAGTGGTCAAAAGCTTTTACAATTTCGTAGAATTGTTCCAATTTCCAATTTTTGAATTTTTGGCTTCATTTATATATTCAGGCTATTAATGAATGATTAACTTCCTTTCAACAGTAATATAGCTTGAATACGTTTGTTTGTATCTTTCCAGGACACTCCTGCTAACAATCCATCTTGCCCTGTCAATTTACGTGAGGTACTACAGATACAAATTAGTTCATTACATGAGGGAAAATCGTAATCCAGTAGTACAGCGAAGCCCTCAGAGGAAAGGATAGTGACACAACACAACTACAAAACAGAGAATGAAAGACAGCAACAAGCAGTACTAATATTCGTGATGTATGTATAATGAAGTGGCTCAATCTCTAAATAAAATGTATTCAATGTGATCTGTATGCACCCAAGCATACACAAAACTAGTCGATTCTTTAACAATTAAATTTTACACTCAGCCGAGCCCCCAGCTTCAGCCCCCCCCCCTCCCCCCCCCCCCGTCCCACACTCTCCTTTGGCTAGTCCTTATAGTCTCTAGCATCAAAGGTTTGCACAAATACCACAACAAATTATTCCTGATTAGATCAAACAAGTGAAAGGAAAATTTATTCGTTGAAATACAGCTCTTTCTCCCCCGTCCTTTCCCTTAGTCACAAAGTCCAAAGACGGAAATCCAACTTGAACTTTGAAGTTTGGTCACGTTCGATAGTGTGACGGTTGGGATCTGATATATTTTTCGTCTCAACTCGTACTGGTCAAGTTACAAGGGTAAAGTGTGGCTAGTACAGGGTTCAATGGAAGTTACATATAATCCACTCGGAACGGACAAAGTGGATCGAACAAATTACCGTCCTTGTCGAGTAATAACAGGGAAGATTTCTCTTGAGAGAGTGAATTTACATAATAAATCAAAATCAAAATCGTATAAATGCACTTAATTTAATTTCATAATTCCGAGAAAAAAATATGACCAACTGCAATTTAACAATGGCAGTACAGTGCAGTGGCAGTTGGCAGTGGCGTCATAAATAAAAATAAAAATCTATCTGATAAAAAAAGCAAAAGCACTAATTACCCTGTCAGTCATTCAGAGAGTTGCAAGCACAGAATTAAGATACCAAATATACATATTGTGGCATATTGATATGAATCTCTAGTGCATAAATGAAAAAAGTTGGTTTGCATTGAGCAGCACAGGAAAAAAAGCTGTTCAGAGAGAAAACCACGGCTAAAAAAAATATAAAAATCGAATCCTGACTCTGACTTTCACGGCTGCGCATTCAATGATTCGATGATTCGAATGAAAGAAAGTCTCACTGACTGCCGTGTCAGCGATGGAGAAAGTAATTCAGCTGGAATTACAGTTGAGATACAAAGAATTAGACGGAGTTGCGGAATGAAATGACCTTCTTTTCTCCCAACCACTAAATTTAATCGGAAATGTTTTACTTAAATTGTTAAGAGATCCTCGGAGGTAATTCATTTTCAAAAAGACTCTGAGTTGTTCGGCTACTGGAATAAATTGTACAACCACACAAGAACTGGAATTGGTTCTTGTACAATACAGCAGGCAGTGTGTTCAACAAATTGCATAGGTAACTTAAAAGATGCAGCTGTGTATTACTTCGCTGTAATAATATACAGACCTAATAGTAGTTTCTTTTTTTTGTTTGAACAAAATACATGTAGGAGATTTGGTTTCAAAGAGCAGGGCCATAATTTTTAATTATTCTGTACCGAAATAAGAGTGCAACCTACACAATTAATTACGCAATAAATCTTTTTCGGAAGTAAGATGCTATTTAAGACAAGTAACTGATCATTTCTAACCGTGCAGTGTGCAAATAAAAGCCAACAAAAATGTTGGTTGGCCTAATAGTTCCAATTAAGGGCTACGTATGTACAAGTTACTATAAAATTCACATAGGTAGAAGATCGCTTAGAAAGAGTATTTTGTCCTTTTATTATCTGTGACAATGTAAAAAGTAAAAGTGAACACTTTTGAACTTATATGTACACTCTAACTCGAAAAAAAAGTTGAAAAGTTGTATCTCTTTAAAAATAGATGAGCAAAGCCATGAATAATGGAACCCTTAAGCAAATCAGTCAAACTTGAGAACTACCAGCCGACTATAGAAAGGCTCCTAATAGGAAAAATAAGGAAATGTAGTACATCGCATCGGGTGTATAAATAGAATCCACTCACAATAATGGAAGTCTCCCTACTTACATCTCATTAGTCAATTAATTGAATGCGATAAACATTTTTAGACCCCAACAAAACAAATTGGGTTTAAGTTAAGGAGTTGAGCAGAGGGGGAAATATACATAGATCGTAAAGAAGAAATGTCATGAGTACAAGCCGTGAAACTTCAACCCCAGGATAATTTTTCCAATTCAATTTTCCATTTAATTCTACCAAAGTAGCAGTAGGACTAGCAGGAGGTTTACAAGTGAAATCACCACTACAGGCCGATGTACCAGCACAGACGGTGAAAGTACAACAAGTTAGTACATAAAAGTTAATGCATGGCCTACAATCCCGAATTCCCTGTCTACCACAGTCATTCCGGCAGCTCAAAAAAAGGCAGTGCATCTCTTTCCATCTTTCCCCAATGGACTCAATTGACAAAGGTAAATACACAAGATGAAATAAATGCATATACGTACATACATACTATACACCTTCATCCAGCTGTCCATTATATTATACATACTTTCTACTGAACCTACAGACGCCAACGCAACGACGAGATAAGATGTGAGTGAAAGTCAACGAAATGTCTAATCGATTTCCCTTCAAAATGTCTCATCTCATCGTGTCTAACTCCAACTTCGCAGATCTTCGTGTCCACAATTTTTCTTTACATACATATACTCAATGCTTCTAGTCCTAATCGACTTGGTATCAGTGAGCCTTCGTATTTCATTTCCGTTTTTTTCTTTTTTGCTTTAATCTCCTCCGCAAATCGACCGCCAAAGGCCCACACGGAAAGGAAAGGAACGGACGGAACCCTCCAGCATTTCCTTTGATCTTTAAATTCTAAACCTACACGCTAAAGAGTTATCACGCCTGTCTTGGATTTTGTAAACTATCCCATCAATTTGCCAGGGCATTGGTATATACATACCTAGCTACCTATACACTCTACCAAAACTCATTTAAAACCCATCAGAGATGGTTTAAATGCGTTCCAAATGAAGAAATGAAGCATCCACCCATTTTGAATGAGTTTTGGTAGAGTCTATATGCTTACATTATCTACTCCAAACAAGCCGCCTACGAAACCTAGGTAGGTGTGTGTGTAGCTACCACTGAAATTAATTGAGTGCCTCGTGATCCGTTTATAAACTTTACTTGGATTCAGTGTGTAGCTCCTAACTAGTAAGTGATTTCCCCGCACCACCATGAAACACCTACGCAATAGCTAAAATCATTAGAGGAGCATATACAATGTTTTATGTTCGCTCCCAAGTAAACAGCTAACAGCTTCTACAGAAATGAAAACAGACAAGACACCACCGTCGACTAGACTAGGTATCTATGGAGCATTCAAAACCGCTAGTAAAAGAAACGTCACATCACTTTTTTTGTGTGTACCACTTTTACCCCTTTAGTTAGTTCCACGAATTTTATCTGACAGTAAAGAACAAAAATGGGAAAAATTATCCCACAAATTGCCTCCTACTAATTTCCCTTGTGAAGAGCTTCTCTGTGTAGATGTAGACGTAGACTGTAGACGGTGTCATAAAAAATTAGGCGTTTAAGATAATAGGTATGCATAGCCTATATAGGAAGTATAAACCACCAATATACTTTGAATCACAAATGACATCCTTAGGCCCATTAGTGTCTAGTCTAACCATCTTGATCCATACAAAGCGTCCATCTGCCAAGTAAACGTCGCGTAGGCGAAAAAAAACAGCGCATTTTATCAAAACGTATTGTGGTTATGCTCACTAGTCAATCACCATGATGGATATCACCATAATAAAATAATTACGTAATCTGCATTAGATACAGAGCGCAGAGTTGGGTCCCGGACGTTAGATTTTTTGCCTTGCTGACGTACCACGACCCACTATCAAAGAATTGATAAGCTCAACAATATAATATATTCCTTCAATAAAGCCCTACTATGTAAACACAGCACTGGCAGCGGCTGTGACGTCAGTGGCAATTGACCGTAATTTACTTTACATTTACAACACAATACAAAAAAATAAGGGGAAATATTAAAATAAATATTTAAACACATTATATTTTGAAAGGGTAACTGAATGGAGTGGAATCCACCACAGAAGCTACAAACAAAATGATCCCACAGCTCTGCAAAGTTCACACACAGTGAAACAGTGCAAATATGCATCCTGCTTCGTCAGAATAAAAATGAAAGAATACAAATTAGCCCTCAACCAAAGGCTTTGTAGAATGGTAATGGATAGATAAAAGCTTTTTACTAACAACGCAGAAGGAACTACAAAGAAAACAGAACACATTTACATTGAAAATCGAAAATACCTAACAATAAGTAAAATAGTATTTTTTTTCTTTTATAATCTAAAAATCTGTGCTCTTTTAGGCACAGTCCACACAATAGAAAGGCGGTGTTGCATTGGATTGGGAATTGGGAATGAAAAAGTTTTAAACTAATTCTGTAGGAACCTACCTATCCTGTCGAGTCAAATTCGAAGAAAAGTAAAATTGAAAGCTGAAGCGACAATAGGCAATCGGATCGTATCGTAAAGATTGCTGTATGAATAGATTATGAATCTATGCATAGACGGCGAGCCAGAAGCAGCCAACATAAAAGATTTTTGTCCAACTGACTGACTGACTGACTGAATACTGAGAGATAATCGGAATACAGACTATAACTCGGGCAGAAGTGGAAGATGGAGGTTTGTCCAACTTACATGACTAACACATTGAGTTTCGAAATTTGCCATGGCATCATCATATAAGCTAAATTTGGCTGCCTCTCTCCACTCGTCGTCACCCACATAAAAATCAATACGGAAAAGCATTGCATCCCACGGAAGAGAGTTTCTACATTACACAAGAGAAGGAAGTTTGGAGAGGTAGGCAGCGGAAAATACGGGCTTTCTCTGGATTATACTGCACAGCAGCTAATGGCCTTCTCCGAGAATATCTATGTGGTACAACCATATCCTGAAGCTTTGCATTATCTAGCTAAATAAAAACGTTTAATTTTAACCTCTTCGAAACTAGGAAACCATGGGAAGAATACGCTGTGAAAGTGTTTATTCTACAAATTAACGTTTCCAAACGGTCAAAACCAGTAATGAACATTTTCAAAAAGGTCGAAACTAGTAATCAACATTTTCAAAATCATTCAAAACTAGCAACTGACACTTTCAAAAAGTTAAAAACTAGAAACTAACATTTTAAAAAGGTCAAAACAGAGAACTAACATTTTGAAAAGATCAGAACTAGATAATAACGTTTTAAAAAAGGTCAGAAACTAGTAATCAACATTGGAAATTTTCCAAAAAGGTAAAAACTAGTAATCAACATTTTCAAAATCATTCAAAACTAGCAACTGACACTTTCAAAAAGGTAAAAAAACCAGAAACTAACATTTTCGAAAGGTCAAAACAAAGAATTAACATATTGAAAAAGGTCAGAAACTCGAAAATAACATTTTAAAAAATGTCAGAAACTAGAAAATAACATTTTCAAAAACGTGCAAAACTAGAAATAGCGTTTCAAAAACATTCAAAACTAGAAATTAACAATTTCAAACAGATGTGAAAACGTTTCTGTTTCTGTTCCGAAAAGGTTAATTAGATGTACTGCCGAACAAGAACTCACTGTCAACGGCCCCTATTAGTGCAACATGCAAAGGGGAAAGTTCAGACGAGTCAAAGGGAGGCTGCTTCAAAGAAAATCGTCTTTGTACATTCAAATGGGGACTGGTCATGAACGTTAAATAATGATGCTTTCATTGCATTTTAAAGACATCATCTTTTCGATCTGACTGACGTTAGTCCTTTAATAGGTAAGTACTACTATATTATAGTGTATCATCGAAAGTCTAAAGTCATCCCTCTCTTCAGCACACCCACACACGAACGTGGGGAAAATATTATTGCAGCCAAAACTTTTCCCAGTACTAATGGGCCGGTATAGAGACTACCTAATGGAAAAATATTCGGGCCAGCCACTTGAAGCCTTGCTAATATATTGCTAATGATTATTCTTTGAAAATATTAATAGTGGGAACAGACAGACACAAAATCTCTCTCTGTATGTATACGGCAATAAAAGTTCCTTGAAAGATCGACACAGACTTTTTGAGCATCAAATTCGAAATTAATTTCCTGACTGACAGAACAACTTTACCAAAATTCTATCTTCGGCTTTATCTACCTACCTACGTACATTGGTTGTGTAGACATTATAATAGCGAAATTCACCATAAATATACTAAAATCTCGAATGAAATAGTAATTAGTTCAGTATCATTAGTGCAAAGAATATATCCTTTAAGTACCGACAGCATTATTAAACTAAAGTCCTTAATACCCATCCTCGAGAGCTCTTAAGAGAAGGCTGATACAAAATAATTATAATTGTGGGCACCAGAGAAGAAAAAAACCTGCGCAAATTCTGCATTAGTTTTTTCATATTCGTACAGGTATGGTAGTAGGACGTAGGACGGTCGAGTATACCCAGTTACCCAGTACCCACAAAAAGAGAGAAAAAATTACTGCTCAAACCGATCGATATAATGAAAAGGTAGAGTGGCCTAGCATTTACATCTCAGAAACTACGAATACTTCAAAATACATTGCAAGACAGGCTATCAACGTTCGCCTAGAGGTTGGGCTACTATTGGATTTACGGTATTCAAATATTCAATTTCAATTTCCTCACGTTCGTCCTCTTGGTACACAGAAGAGACAGTATGCCTATAGAAAAAAAGAACGTCAAACGAAAATTAAAGTGTCCAATCATAGTAGATACGTCGATGCACAGGATCTAAAATTCCTGAGGTGAAAGTCAAAGTCAAATAAAGTCAAGCCATAGGCATTTGAAGTACAGGGTGGCACATAACCTTTGCCCCCCCACCTACAGCCCAAACAAAAAATGTCGCGCAATCATGTTTTAACACATTTTGTAGAGAATTTCATTTCTGATCTCTTATAGTAATCAGTTTTAAAATCGGGTTTAAAATAAAAAAGTTAT
>JAQFZC010003577.1:0-18398 GCA_034695205.1 Dicyrtoma fusca | reverse complement strand
TTAACACCTCCTATGCTTAACACACTAATACATACGCTCTCCATTTACACTAATGGTATATTCATATCTACTACTAAGTCTCTCTGTAACTTCCCCAGTTATCCGTTTGAGTATCCGTGCAGAAGTAAGGAACTATACAAGGATCGTCTAACCAAATACCAAAATCCTCAACTCTCTCTCTCTCTCTCTCTCTCTCTCTCTCTAGCTAGCCCATTCTTATATGATTATAAACCCTTTGTGCGAGTGTACAGTATATGGATATATTTCTGAATATATACTACGGCCGGTTCTGCTATGCTTATAGGAACTCAATATTATTCTCTGGAAGACGTTTAAGTCAAACTCGTAAAATAGCCACGTGCCATTTGATAGGAATAAGGAGCGCTCGGGAAAGTTGTTCTCTTACACTTTTCTCCGCCCTCACTTCACTTATGGACTTTACGGAGGAACGATATATTTTACACAATAAATACGCTAAGAACCATTCCACGAACAACTGCTGCCCACATTACACACACATGCATTCCCGCCTACAACAACGACGTAGCCATCCCTTTCATGCACCATCATCGCATTTCTTCCCACAAAAACCTTTCCAGGGTGCATTTCCCTTTCTCCGGGATGGTTTCTGGTTTTTATACCATGGTCATGGTAGCCATGCACTTGAGCCACTAAAATCTCTGTAGATTGCAGGATGCAGACCTTTGATTTACAATTTATGTATCACAAGGCTATATTTAATTGGAATCGAATTACTGATAGTTACTATTATTTACCATTTCAAGTATTATTAAAAACAATAATGTTGAATATACAAATTATGTGATATAACACCAGTAAATAAAAAGACCGTTAAATGATGCCGTCTACTTTCGATTTGCAATGTTCATGATTGCGAGAACGGCTTCCTACTATTTTCTCACCCCACGTGCAGCAGCATCTTTCGCCCACCACCACCAAGACCGTCGTTTCATAGCTCTCAGCTCCATCCACATGAAATGAATTAGGTGTCAAAATAAAGTGGCAATTCATCTCACGAATTCCTAGGAAACGAACCTTTGATTTGACGTCTTTTGATGACCAATCAACACTCCTGTGTGTGCTGTAAGTGTGCCTGTGAGAGCGTCTTCCATTTGAAATAAAGTAGGTGGTATACAGTACATATTTCTTCGTCGAGTCGATACCAACAATGCAATGCTCGTAGTGGAAGGAAGTGAAGATGCATTTTTTTTATTTCATGTGTGAGTGATCCGTGTAAAAGCCAAAGAGCCAGCCCCGGCAATGTTATTGTCGACATCCCGCCTGCCTGCCTGCCTTCCCTTTCTACTCTCGTACACTGACTGTATGACTGGGAAGGAAGGGCACGTGAAGTCTTGACAAAGCGGAGCTAACGAACACTTTTACACATGTACAGGATCAAAATCCCTCATCCGGTTTCACACGCAATGTATTTTTCACAAAATCCAACCCTCTAAAGCTCTGATGAACAACCTTTGATTCCATAATTCCATATTTTTTGGGATTTTTTTTTTCCTCAGTCATCAAGCACAGTAAGAATTCATGACAAAAATACTATTAGTTCATTTCCATCCTATTTATGAACGCTGCTGGTAGTCAGTAGACACAGGTATTCGATCATATACTACATTACTGTATTATTAAAGTGATGCTGATCTTCCAGTCGCTCCATTTCACGTCTTAGTCGACAAGCTTGTTATTTTTCCATGGTTTAATTTTCTTTATAGGGAGCTTAGAGATATTCCTGGAAAACTGCTGCGCTGCTGCTGTTGAGAAGATTCGTTCGTCAACAAACAAGATTACAAACATTTTTAATGAAGCTCTAATACTACCTGCTGGCCTAACCCAATTAGGCAGAGGCGCTAGTACCAATCGTAAAAACTTTCTAGGCATCTGTATTTTTGTTATGCTATAATTACTGCCTTTACAATTTAAATTAATCTAATTCACACAATGGATGTATTTTTATATGGATATGTGTTAGTGTGTTAGCAAATACATATTAATTTTATTCAGTACAGAAAAGCCCATTCTTCAAACAACATATTTTATGTACATGGCAGTTTACTTAAATTTTTGTAAGTCAGTGAAATTCTTCCCCGTCTGAAAACTTCTCAAGAAAGACTCCATCTTGGAAGCTAACAAGCGTGAACGTCGAAAACATTAAAATATGTTGGTAATTGGTACTGCATGTTCCCTACAGGCTGGAAGTCCACTTCGGAGTTGTTCTTTACCAACTTACTCAGATGTCAGATAGCTCAAACTCTCCGACACAATGTCAACGGAGAGATCGGAATTCTACGAATGTGAATTTATTTTTACATTAAAATTAAAATACCCATAAAAATGAGTCATCAATGCAAAGAAGAAGAAAGTTTTAGTAATTTGTTCCCAATTAATGTTCAACACTTGTAAACTTGACAATATGTTGCGATGCCTTATTTAATGACATTATTTGTAAGGCTGAGAACCGTCATAATGTATCGCCCAAGAATCGGCGTCTTACGGTGTGTAAATGTTCGGTCATTAAAGTGATTTACTGCCAACTTTCAAGACAACTATCATCATCGTTGAAGAAGCATATTGTGCAGCATTACTTGACGACAGTCTAACAAAAACGTTGAAAAAGATTTATCATCGGCGAAAGTAATATTTTTTTACACTTTTAAATGGGTGTAAAAGTAGTAATAATGTGTTTTAAACCATTGCCAAACAGTAACAATACATACTTGATGATTCGAACCTGCGTCAGAATGTTTTTATGCGAACACACCCCTGGACGGACACCAAAATGCTTCTTCACCGAAAACATAATAATTAAAGTTTAAATATATATAGTTTAACTTTATATGCTAAAGCCAGTGGGACCCGAAATCTGCAGTTCGTTAATGAAGCAATGAACAAAGAAATGTTTAACGACATTCTCAGCCAAAATTCAAAACTACCGCTGCACAAAAACTATATCTGGGTAGGTACTTTACCGTCATGCGGGATAACGATCCCAGACACACACACGGCCAAGTTGACCAAGGATATGTTTCATAAAATCCAGCCCAAAATCGCGGAAAAGCCTCGGCAATCCCCTTATCTTAACCTAATCGAGCAAATATGGGAAGAACTAGACGGAAAAATTAGAGAAATATCAGTTACCATAAAAAATATGCTCAAAATTGGTATTTCGGAAGCTTGGAAAAACAGTGACCCTAAATTGACCTAAAATCGTATCGATTCCATGCCGAGGCTGCTTCAGGCTGTTAATACTGCTAGAGGAGGGTCAACTAAGTACTAAAACAACATTTTGCGATTTGCAATCTAATCCTTGATGTTAGTTAAACCAAAAAATAGTACATAATCGTACGAATACCAACTTTGCGTATTTTTTGAAGTTGTCTAACTGATTTGGTTGTAACTTCTGTTGTAACGGTTGTAACTCAACATGTAATACATCATTAGAAAGTGAATACCAACTTTGAGCAGTGTACATGTTAGAAGCATTAAGCTTAAGAAGCGAATTAGAAACTCCCATGTAAAGACAAAATGTTCTCAAAACTACTGATAATGTACTTGGAATAACTCAACAACTTAAGCATCCGCATTATAAAATCAAGTGTGTCCCTCCAGATTTGCTTGTCGCATGGGCCTAAGTAGTTGCTGGGCTTTTCTCGCTGTATTCAGTTCAGTAGGGCGTGGTGCGTTGACTGTGGCCAGGGTCATTAAGTGTGGTCAGGCCATTATTCATAAAATATACATTGAAACTTTAAAAATATATATCTTGCCAAATACCGAGTAAATTAACGCCGTAATTTCCAAAGTACCTAATGCCTGCGCACCCAAAAAAAATTGAGAGTAAGAGAAGAAACGCCAATAATGCAAGGCAATAATGTATTGAGGTACTTGTCAGGACTTCCAGCTGTTTACTTCAGTTTTTCATTGTGTTTGACGGTGTAAGCAGTTGTTGTCGTTCTTCTCGAATAACCGAGGCACTAAAACTAATATGTTAGTTAAACTAAAATATTTATCTTAAGACAACATGATAAGTATCTTCAAATTCGGAATCAAGAATACAGACATCATCCTAAAAATTATTGGATTTGTCAGAGAGAAGGCCGAGAAGGGTTCTGGTGGTACGAAGCACACATATTATAATCTTGTGACATACCGCTACAAGAACTACAAAGTGATCTAGGTAAGTCCAGTTTCTACTTAATTGCAAAATGGCTGGAGTCCAACCAATGTAACTTAATGCACATGTAATATCTCAATTTAAAGGGCCATTTTGCACATAGGTACCTAAGTAAACTTGACTTTTAGGTTACTTTGCACTTTCGGTGGCGATAAGTTCCTAGCGTGCTATTTGTGTTCAGTTTGAAGAACAAGTTTAAGTCTTACAAGGAATATACTAGTTACCCATCTCATCAATTCTGCGCGAAAGAATTTGACCTTGCTCGGATTTTGTTTGTTAAATATTAATATGTATATGTACATGATATATTCAAAGCCTGGGTAAGAATAGCCATTTAATTGTCTGTACACTGCCACATTTAAAGTGATGCGTGTAACTCCGATTATTGTATTTTTTATTGAAAGGTAAGACATGTTGTTATTGCCGCATTCATTTGTGTAAGCCCGAAGGAGATTTGAAATGTTAATATAAAAGGAATATATGCGTTTATTCCTTATATTATTAAAATTTACAAAAATAGTCCGTCTATAGTAGTACATATCATACTTTATCATTTCGAAATATGTACATTTACACGACACGTACAACTTGTTTACTTCGTTAACAAAATATTTTCTGTTTGGCATCAGGAAAGTAATGACTGGTATTCGTTTGTTGTTTCCATTCACACAAATCACGCTCAAATGCATGCAACAACCATGAGATTCAAACGTCAAATGAATTATTCAGCTGAGCTAGCTCAAGTCCGCACCCTTCTTAGCTTTTGTATATTCCTATTCAAAAATAAGTTTGATTCATAAAACTAATCATTAAACGTTTGCGTAGTACACCTTCTCTACATTAAAGTCTCACCAGAAGCGATTTCCAACAGGTCTTTACTTTTGAGTCTTCTCTAACTATATCACTCATTGAGAACTCTCCTGCTGCAAATAAGCCCAGTACTTGCTCAATGATTTCATCTTCATACATGTTAGCAGCATTTGTCGAATTCCCGTTTTGGTTCTGGTAAAGATTTATGTATTCCAACAGCTTTTCCGCTAATCCCACTCGACGACCGAATACTTCTGAAAATACGGCCATCCAATGCTTGACAATACACTGTACAGCGCTTTTTAACGTCCAAGGCGGAGGAATTTTTATTGCTTTCAGCCAGTCGGGGTCGCCATAGTCCTCTTTCATTTTAATTTCTATAACCTTTAATAAAGACACGGCTAACATTAGTTCGTGATCTATCAAAAACAAATATAAAACTAATTTACGTTGAAGAATTATCAGTATAGAACTTTAATTTGATTTACATATGATAATGTTTGTTGAATCAAAGCGAGATTTCTTAGATTCTTTCGTAGAGGTTGAGGAAGATGCAGCAGAGGCAGCTGCTAGCCTTTCAACAGCTCCAAGTTCATACTTTTGATACCGATTATACCGATATCCATAATAATACTATTTAAAATTGAAAATGAAAACGTGCCTTTCAAGCCACTGTAAGTGCACCATTGTAGCGTGCATTGATTTTGTTTTTGGCAGTATTAAACAGACCAGTAGTTTATTGCATATCCATTATGTAAAACGCCATTTGAGTTGCTATCACTGTTTTTTATTTTGAAAAAACAAAAATTACTTTACGAGACCAGCCACTTACAAAAACGTCCGTCTACGCTTACAATTAGACGGAATTTCCTTTAAGTAAAAGCGTGAAAGGGAGAAAGAGAGAGAGAGAGAGAGAGAGAGGCTGAGTATATTTTTTTGATCCATATCGTGGACTTTATTCAAATTCGATTTATAAGAAGGAAATGATAAAATAAATGTAGCCAAGACTGTCTAACTGTGACTAAAGTGAGTAAACTACACATTTCGTAGTAAAAGGGAAGCAGATGCCTGGACACTTTGGCGCATTGGCTCAAGCTTTTGAGAGCTGCTGTGTGTTCCTGGGTGTGCTGATGTCTTTGGGAGTGGATGGAGTCTAAAGGAAGAAATTTTCTGAGAGAAAATTGTAAGGGAAAGAAGTCGTTGGGATTCTTTATTCATTGGGACGCGGGCGGGTGCTATGTTCTCCTCAGAGAGCCGGAGCAGTTGACAGCACAAGGGGTGACATATTGAAAGGAGTAGGGATGTTGGTGTACAGGAGTTACATTAAAAGTGTGGATGGAACGAAATGAAAATTCACATCTCAATAATTGATTCTTTGGCCGTATCATTCCCGAGCATACAGTGTCTCATTCACTGAGCACGGCAGCGTCACCCTTTTCTCCCTTTTCTCCCTTTTCATCCGTCCTTTTTTACCTTATCTAATGGCCATACTTAGAAAGTCATCCATCTCTCCATCAGCCTTTTACACCCGCTTCAACATCAACACAAACAAAAACATCACAACACACAGCCCATAGCACACCCAGTCCCTTGTAGCCACCATACTCATGATTAACTAGAATTCATGAGAAAGCCACGATAAAATATCATATTTTATTTCATCATTAACTTGTCAAATTATGTAAAGAAAGTCACCTTAGATCGAAGATCGTAGCAGTACTCACAAGCTTTAAAGTGTAGACGAGTACATCATCGTTGAAGAAGCACAGTAGGGTACGTCCAGTCCACTCTTAAATGCAACCTGTCGAAGGTCCAACGTTCTCTTAATGCTAATCTTGCCTCGTTTTTTCATAAAAAGCGTAACTGACAATTTTTTAAACTATTTAAAAGGTGTAAATACCATTTTTACACGCTTTAAAAGGTGTAAATACTAGTTTTACTCTTTAAGCTTGTCCAAACGGTACTACTATATCTAGTTTTACATCTTCTTGAAAGTGCTAATTTCTTGTTTTACATCTTTTTTAAAACATGTCAGTTTCTTATTATCACCTTTCTTACAGTGCTAATTTCTTGTTTTGACCTTTTTTGAAAGTGTTAATTTCTAGTTTTGACCGTTTTGAAAGTGTTAATTTCTTGTCTTACATATTTTTGAAAACTTAAATTTCTAAAGACCTTTTTGAAAGTCTTAGTTACTGATTTTGAATGCTTTTAAAAATGCTATTTCTAGTTTTTCCGTTGTAAAAAACGTTAATTTCTAGAAAAAGCACTTTTGCAACGCATTCTTTCCATGGTTCACCAGTTTCAATTAGGTTAAAAGGTGTAAATTGCATTTTGACATTTTTAAAAAGTGCAGATACAATACTTTTACTTGTTTTTAGTGTAATACTCTTTAAATATTTTTAAATTAGTACAATTGCGATTTTAACGTGTTTGAAAAAGTATAAATACCACATACGGCGTACATTCGATACAAAAAGTACAACAAATATCCCTTTTACAGTTTAAAAAAAAACGTTGCAGTCAAGTTTGAACCAAAAGTTGGTTGCTGTGTCCACATGAAATTCCGGTTTTGCTGGACTTGCGTCATAATCATAATGCTTCTTCACCGTCGCTATACAGGTTAATATATTAACTATGTAGGTATATAGAATATAGGAAGCTGTGCATTGACTTGATTTCTATTTATAGGTACTTTTACTCTATAGCTATAGGGAGACAAACTGAGAAAAAGAAAACTCGAAAAAAAAACCACGTCGCACCCTCTCCACTCATGAAAGATTCGCTCGAGACGACACGTCTACTTGATAGTTTTTGATTTCTTGATTCAATCCTTCTGCAACAACTCATTGGTATGCCGGCCACGACGGACTGTAGCATGGAAAAGCTGTTAGTAACGCCTGTTTCTAAGAGAGCCCCACACTACTGGGTCTGTATATGTACATATATATATAGCTATATACTATATAGCTATACCCTTTTGTGCCCCTTTTACACTGTGAGGAGGGTCTTATATGCAGGACGGGACTTCCCTATATCTATTTCACGGACAGCATCTCAATCTCGACAATGTTTTTCCATCCATCTGCCTATACTTTGTTTTCATCATCTCAGGAGATTTCCTATTAAATCACATTTTGTATCGTCTCATATAACATAACGATTATTTCCCAATTCTTTTTCTTCCATTCATTCCATTTTTTGTCATTCTCAAGTCATGATTTTCCCCAGTGCTATACAGAATCTGTAAATTACCTCTTTGCTCATGTACTCATTTAGACTGGATGTGTGTAAACAGTTGTGCAGAGCCTCCCCCTCCTTCAATTGATTACTGAGACTTCGTATATACTTGTAATCGCCTCTGTAGTATTAATTATTAATTTTTTCTTATTAACTAATAAAATGCGAGGGGAAAAATCTAATCTTTTGCCTGCTCAATGCTCAATTGCTCATATTATGCAGTAATAATTATTATTATGAATGTATGTAGGTGTGTGTATATGCACTATGAAATACTACAAATACCCAGGAACAAATTTCGTATCAATTTCCTCGAGTTTCTATCGTATTGTTGTCATAATATTATCTCGAGTGTACTTGGGGGGAAAAGGCGAGGATGAGAGATGAAGGAGCAGTCTGGAGTGGACCATTGCATTGAGAGTCTGCTTCACATTTTGTGTTTCTAAACACACCGTCAATGGATTTTGGTTCATGAGCACTATTACAATAAATATGTGGAGAGAAAGGCTGTGACTCTGCTGTTTGTTTCAGTGCTTTCTTTGTGCAGGGAAGAGAGAACTGGAGGTTTAAGTAAATAAGTAAGAAGGCTGGTGTTGGTACTGATGGGTCTGCAAATAATATATCGGAGGTAAAGAATCATTCTGGGGTTGTTCCGCAGGCCCCCATCACAAGAATTGTGATTGTGAAGAGTGGCCCAACAATCAGCTGTTTACCAATGTATTTACAGACAGTACAAAACTGGTATTGAAACTTTTTTAAAGTAGTAGAGCAGATATATGCACTTTGAAGAGTTGCAAAACAGATATTTATACTTTTGACAGCAAAACAAGATTTTTTTAAAGAAGTAAAACTAGTATTTACACTTTTGAAGACTAGCAAAACACGATTCTACACTTTTTTTAAATTAGTAAAACTGGTATTTACACTTTTGAAGAGTAGCATAACAGGCTTTTACACTTTTTTAAACGTAGGTAAACATCTACATTTACAATTTTTAAAAGTAGCAAGATAGGATTTTACACTTTTTTAAACGTAGTTAAACAGCTATTTGCAATTTTTAAAAGTAGCAAGATGGGATTTTACACTTTGGAACAGTAACTACAAAGTAGTTTCACACTTTTTAAAACACCTTGGTAAAAAGTTGGTTGTTGGAACTTCCATCAAAATGAGACATATTCAGCTTACGCAGGACCTAAATACCTACTTGACAATGCTTTTACATAATTAAATACTTGACCTATCCCAGAATGCTTCTTCACCCACGACATGTAGTCTGTGTGTATTTGTAGGATTCCTTGCTCTGCCTGGTCTGAATTGCTGGATTGAAAAAAAATGTGCTGTTTAGAATTCAGAGCGCAGTTTAAAATTGAGTCTTTATTGTATGGTGGAATGCGGGTGTAATGCACTCCGTGCATGTCGAGAGGAAATAGAACTTTTTAATTTCCTCCCCAGATATATGAGATCGTTACAGTTGCAAACTGGGACTCGGGACTTTCTCTCTCTCTCTCGCTCTCTGTGTCACAGTCATGGATACATACATACGTGGGAAGGAGAGCCCCTCTTATTCTCATGAACGACTGCTGGGGAGAAAGTCAGCAGGCTTTCCTCCATGTATTTCCTACAAAAAAGTTACCATCAGAAGAGGCGCAAAGAAAGAATGAGCCTCGCCAAACGGTAAAGGTACAGCAATAGCAATAGTAACAGCAATAGCATTGCTCGCTTTTGAACTCCGTCTGCATTGCACAGCAGAGTTACCTGATGATGATAAGTAACAAGTATGTACGCACATACAGAATACTTACGTAAAGAATACAGATGTATGCACTCCCCAGACAACAAAACTTTGAAACTTCCCCACGCGGGTTCCTTATAACTATTAATATTATTTCAAAAAAGAGGAAATAGATTTGAAATATCATTGAGTGAGTCATTCCGATTCCTCCCTTCCCATTGAGTCCATACGAGCAAATCTCCGCTTCTTTAGTTTTCCTCTTTTTCAATTCTCTCTCGTCTCCTACTGTACGAGTTTCCACCACAATCTACAATCGTATTTGTTGCAGGGATCTTCCAACGATGACGTTTTAGAAGCGGCGCTTTTTTGAAATGTGAAACATATCACATTTTACACCTTTTCACAAGGTTAAAAACCATTATTTACTTTTTTGAAAAAGGCATATTTATTTTACTTTTTTTCAAAACTTTCAAATCATTGTTTACACCTTTTTAAACGTCAAAAACGTTTTTGCCGTTTAAAAACTTTCAAAATCATTACTTGTACGTTTTTGAAAGACTCTTTCAACGTTTTGCAACCTTTTCAAAACATTAAAACATTATTATTATTTGCCATTTCAACCCTTTCAAACAAGGCCGATTGTATGTTTCACACTTTTTTAAAACATTAAAACATTATTTGCAATTTCAACCCTTTCAAACAAGGCCGATTGTATGTTTCACATTTTTTAAAACTGTTTAAAAATCGATTTTGTAAAAGGCTCGAATTAACTGTTTTACACCGTTTCAAAATGCTCGAACTCGGATTCTGGTCTTGGTATAAAACAACTTAGCCAGGACCAACTTGACTGAAGTCATATTTGAAAGGGTCCTATTGGCATGTGCTGCAAGTATATGATGCTTCCTGTACGTACTGAGTTACCTATACTATGTAGCTATATGTATGTGCACACTCGACTGATTGAATGTACCTACCTACCACAAGTTTAGAGATGAATTTTCTAGAGGAAATGTGAGTACAAACAATTCTATTTATTTTGCATTATTCTTAAAACTAGTTCCTTTCCTTTCCATCTCCCATCTTATTTTCTTTATTCTATATTTGTCCGCTCCTGTATTATGTCCTGTGGACCTCTCAGCGTCTGCGGTAGACACTTTCATTTACGAATACATTGTTACTATCATTACGATGCGTTGCTGTTATTTCTGTTGGGCTGGTGTGTTTCCTTTGGTTCCCCTTCGTTACTACTCCACGTGTGTCCTATGCACCCCACCCTACACCTACTGGTAATAATGGTGTAAATTTAAATTTAAAGTTTTCCATCACATACCACAAACTTTCTAATTATATCTCTCATCTTTCCACTAAGAGGATGCCCACTCTAATAAGATGGTGGGACTGGGACGTGAACGGTTGTAAATTGCACGTTCGAGTAGTGAATTGATGGGAAATCGAAATTGAGGCTCCGTCTAGGAACAGTATGTGAGAGTGTGTAATAAAAATTGTCACAGCGTCTAATTTTCTTAAGGGTTGCTATAGCAATAACTCTGGCCCATTGGCTTTGTTCGAGGGATGCAGGATGCATTGCATTGCGCTGCATCCCTTGAATGGTGAAAGGGGCCTTGCTAATATTATACCATACTTTTTGAGCTAGAAAAAGCATTCAAAATATCTAAACACTTCAAAAACACTGGGAAAAGTCACATTTGAAAGGCTCCTAGTAAGTAGTTGAAGTTGAAGTTGGTAATAAGTACAGAATTTGTATTGAGTTGGTGGCCCTCGTAGAAATTGAATGCGTAATAGATGGCTTGTGAAAGGCGTTAAAGTTAACGATGAGGGCGGAGACAAAACACTGATAGAAATAAGTGAGAGGGCAACTATTTCGGAGCTCGGTCGGTTTACCCAAAGTATGTGTGTACTTATAGATATGTACATATGTACATAGGTGCTCTGGGTTTAGATCATAGTGTCGCTGAAATGAAGTTGACTGGAAATTTGGTAGTGGCTCTGATATTTCAATGGAAGTGCTATGACCTGGCTACATATCTGTAGAACGAAGATCATTTACACTGCAGTTAGGAAGGATTCATGTTTAGAGGGACCGTGCATAAATGAGTTTTGAAAAAGGAGGGAAACTCCAAGTAGTTTAGCTAATGCTTTCGAAACGGTAATATATCTAGTTCTGAATGCTTTTCAAAGTGTTGATTTCTTGTTTTGACCTTTCTTAAAAGATTGATTTCTTGTTTTGACCTTTCTTAAAAAGTTGATTTCTACTTTTGACCTTTTTGAAAGAGCTGATTTTTAATTTTGACCGTTTGGAAAGTGTTGATTTCTAGTTTTGACCTTTTGTAAGAGGTTGATTTCTTGTTTTGATCTTTTTGAAAGAGTCCATTTCTTGGTTTGACCTTTTTGAAAGTGTTGGTTTTTAATTTTGACCTTTTTGAAAGTGTGGATTTCTTGTTTTGATCTTTTTGAAAGTGTCCAGTTCTTGGTTTGACCTTTTTGAAAGAGCTGAGTTTTAATTTTGACCGTTTTGAAAGGGATGATTTCTATAGTTTTGACCTTTTGGAAAGTATTGATTTATAGTTCAGACCGTTTTGGAAATCCAAAAATAATCCCTTTTGTAAAGCATTCTTTCCCTTAGTTTCCCTGTTTCGAATATGTTAAAAGGGAAACTTTATTGGGATGGGGGCCTACATTTCAGAATAATGCAAACTTTATTTTCTGTCAATTGTGGACAGTCCCATAGTAATTGTGTGGTACACCGTAGACCGTACCGTAGCGTACCTTTTACTTGTAGTGAATATGAGTGGAGTTGTGAAGGGTGTGAGTTGTGCTCTGTACAGACAACTTTTGAGGTGGCGACACATTTAACAACTTTAAGGAAACCCATTGTTAGTCATTGAAAGTTTATTGCATTCATCTGTTTGCAACCTATTATCCCAAATATATATTACTATCCACTTTCTTCCCCTTCACTTCCCTTCCTTCATCGTCAGGATTCCTTTCCCTGTGTGTGCTTTGCTCGCGCCTTCGTTATTCGTTTGCACTGCTTTACTATCCGTATTTCATCATAGCATATTATCGTAGCACCACTTCCACCCACGAACCCTTCACGTCTCAGACTCCGTTCTGCCAGCACCCAATGCAATGCAATGCAATTTGGTCGAAGGCTAAGACAGTACTGCAGTGTTAAATCGTCGGTGAAGAGTCATTGTGGAGTAAGTCCTTGTCTTTTGCATTTTGAAGTTCAGCTTTACGTGATGAGTGCCAATTCTGCACGTCAGTCCCAACAACCAACTCTTTACTCATGTGTCCCAAATAGTGTTAACACCAATTTTATGCAATTTTTAAAAACTTCAAGTACAAGTTCTACATTTTCGAAATCCACTTTTCCTAGTAGCAGTTTTGCTCCCTTTGAAAAGTGCAAATACTTTCTATACATTTAAAAAAAAAGTACAAACACAGAATACTATTTTTATACATTTTTTGAAAACTGCAAATGTCAGATTTACACATTTCGAAAGGCGGAAATACCAGTTTTAATATTTTTGAAAAGGGTAAATACCAGTTTTTTGTATACTTTTTTAAAAAGAATAAATATTGGTTTTCCACTCTTGTAAACAATCAGCAATAAGTACACTCGGATTTACATCAAGATGACATTAACCTTTTCGAAACGGGAATGAATCTAGTCTTACATCTTTTTGGTAATGATAATGTATTATTTTGAACCTGTTTGAAAAGGTTAATTCCTTGTTTTGAATGTTTCTGAAAGTGCTAGTTCCTAGTATTGACCCTTTTTAAAATGGTAATTTCAGGCTTTAGCATTTTTGAAATGGTTAGTTACTAGTCTTGACCGTTTATGAAAATGTTGATTTCTAGTTTTGACCTTTTTGAAAGTATTAATTTCTTGTTTCTAATGCTTTTGAAAACGTTAGTTTCTAGTTTTGTCATTTTTGAAAGTGTTAATTTCTTGTTTCGAATGCTTTTGAAAACGTTAGTTTCTAGTTTTGTCATTTTTGAAAGTGTCAATTTCTTGTTTCGAATGCTTTTGAAAACGTTAGTTTCTAGTTTTGACATTTTTGAAAGTGTTAATTTCTTGTTTCGAATGCTTTTGATAACGTTAGTTTCTAGTTTTGACATTTTTGAAAGTGTTAATTTCTTGTTTCGAATGCTTTTGAAAAAGTTAGTTTCTAGTTTTGACATTTTTGAAAGTGTTAATTTATTAATTTGTAGAATAAACACTTTTGTAAAGCATTCTTTCCATGGCTTCCCAGTTCCGAAGAGGTTAAGGAGACGCTAGACCTGCTTCAGAATGCTTCCCAGCAGGATCGGGACATAATATATACCCCCTCAGTTTATCTGCACTGACGATATCTCTCTATGTAGCTTCTATACTGCTTTTTAGAAACATTTTGTAATCACAATTTAAAATGAAAATAATATCACTAAGAATACCTTATGAAACTAATTTTGAAAATGGTCATCTATAAAATATATCCGCTTTTCAAAAATTCTGGTAAATCAGAGACAGCGGATGGATGGTGGTACTTTTTGACTTACAATTAAGCTTCCCTCAAACAATATATCTACACCGTGCTAAAACTTCCTGGATTTAGCCGTAGTAATGCTTGCCCTAATGTACCTTCCTACCTACCTATACCAACATATGCATGTTGGACGAGTACAGCTTGTACTCGTACGTCCAGATTGTATAAATGAATCTTCTGTGGATCCCAAAGTAAGACCTAGCAATTAATGCAGGAGTCATAAATGTATGGGAGGGACTTTTGGGAGCCGTAGCTGTGCATACGCGTGACGCAAGTCTTATTAGTTTTTATTTTTAGTATAAAAAGGTTATAAATTGTGGTTGTAATTGACGTTGGAGCATTTGAACCGTTTGAAGTCGTCATATAGTTTGAAAGCTAGAAAGGGGTGAGGGAAGGCACTCTACATACCTACGTATGGTATGAATACACTCAACCAAAACGCATTCAAAATTGCCACATTTTTCATTTGGAAGGCTTAAAACCCGTGTTTAACACGCATTAAAGATTGCTTAAATGCGTTCCAAATGGGTTTCTATTGCGTTTCAAATGAAAAATACGGTCGCAGTGAATGCGCTTTGGTGGAGTGTATACCTAGGTAATAGTAGACACAGTACATTGCAATTGAGCTTCGCCTTGTTGTAAGTTTCAAGTGGAAGCCATCCTTTTAATAGCCAAAGATTGCGGTTGGCTGGCTTTCTTCTTCTTTTTAGGTTTTTCTTCACCAAAGTTCTTTTGACTCAGTCTTTCTTCTACGTAGGTCCTGGCCTGGCATAGTACGCTCACCACGTGGAAATATATTATATTAGAAGAAAGTCAAGTAATTTCATCAAAGGCAGACGTGTGCTGTTCCCTCCTTTCCCTCTCATATCATATGGCCATTGAGTCCTAATAAGGAAGAGTCAGGACTCCGTCATACTTTCACTCAGAGTCAGTCTAGAAAGCACGAGTTATAATCTTGGGTGCTACAGACAAGAATTTAACTTTTCCCAATATCCTCATTGCTTATCGTACAGCCCGAGAGCCCCTGTCCCCGTGTCTGTGTCTCAGGATGGAGGGAAAAGGAAACGATTGGAGCTGCTGTTGCTTTTTCACTAAACGCTCATTGTTCATGTTGCACTACATTAGTTTAGTTTGAACATTTTCTTATTGTCTCTCGTCAACTTCCTCTCTCATCATCTCCCTCCCTTCCTTATTACGATCGTTCAGGGCAAGATTCAGGATATTTTCGCGTCAGCTCCATCAAAAGTCCAAAAGGTAGTATTTCCCTTGCCTTGGATGTATGTACACAGCGGGTATTAGTTCCGATTCGGAGTCCGACACGAACAACTCGGATGGCGGCTGAAGCTGTGCTCTGAGGTGCACAAAGTTTGAGGAAATCACATTGATTTTATTGTGGAGGAGAGAGAGAGGGAGAGAGAGAGAGATAGAGAAAGGGAAAAAAATGTGTGATGTGTGATGGAGAGGCAGACTGGGATTAGAAGGAAACATTCTACATAGTTCTTATACTCCTTGTAGACATTTGTTGAAACAGCTGCTGGCCTCAGTGGGTCCTGAGTCCGATCTCCGATCACTGACCGACCCTCTAATGATGATTCCTTGTAACGACTTCCATCAAACTTTCCCCATCATCTTCCCCAAGACTCCGCGCGTCCTTCAAAGGAAACTCCAGCATCAAAAACTGCAAGGCTTGGAACAGTATGACGCAGCGCCCAGCCGTACCACCAGCACCACCAACCAACCCAAGAACCTACTCATTACGATTACACACTCCTTAGTTATCCCCTCTCATTCTACAGCATCTCCTTTAAAGCCTGGTCGGGGCTTTAAAGGAGACCAGGGAAAGGATGGATGATTTACAAACGTGTTTATTCTACAAAGATTGATCCAAAAAGCTCACAATTTAGAAATTAACAGTTCGAAAAAAAAATTGAAAATCTAGTACGTAACACTTTCAGAAAGGTCAACAGTAGAAAATAACATTTTCCAAAAGGTCAAAACTAGAAATTAACATTTCTAAAAACATGTAAAACTAAATAAATATATTACCGTTTCGAAAAAAAATCGATCAAACGTTAAATATTTTGGATTTCTATCTGACATCGCTTCATTATACGGTCACCGTCCATCATCAATTACAGGTTAATATAAGGAAGATTTGACCGTTCAAACAGTTAAACATTCCCTTGAATACACTGTAAAACACTATGCAAATGTATTTGGCACTTACCACACTTACACTAACACTTACCATTTAGTATCAATAGCTATTTGAGTTTGATTGCTGTTCAGAAGAGCAGAAAGGGTCACGTGAGGTTCGTCCCTACTGAAACAGTGCAGAAAATCTTGTAAATGTGAGGGTTGCACGCACCATTCACCAAAGTGTCCAGACTTGTACGGTCTGGCCTTGTAAAATGCTATTACTTACTGTCAGTTGAGTCAAAATGTATAATGTACAAAATATAAGTAAACAATTAAACAACGATGAGCCATGTATTTCTTGTAATAATAAAAAATGTAAATCATGAAGAGTACTCACGATCAGTTTAATATCTTCATTCGTCCCTCCTTCGGCCAATGTAGACTCTTAAAATCATCCTACCATCTAATTGTAGCGTATCTCTACATAAGAAACGCGATGCCTATGCCTCGTAAAACACACAACACACTGGAATATAGTAGGACGGTTCGTTCCCCAGTACCCGTGCCCGCTATCTGTTCCTTGTATTTTAATAATGTGAGCCCTATACTATAAAGCAGGAGTAGCAAAGAAGCAAAGGAAATCATGACGAAATGAGATCTTGGTCAGACGGTGAAAACAAATTTAATTTCCTCTAAAAGTGGAAATCAAATAATCTCTTAACTATTTCTCAGAAGACTGGATCGAGCGCTCCTCGCATAAGCAGAAGAAGCACGCTACTGTTGCAATGTAAATACAATGGGCTCTTGGAATAGGTAGGTCTGGATCTCTGGAGCCATGCGGGCATGTAAACTTGAAGGATTTTTATATGAAGATAGTGTGTCTAAATATGGAAAATAGCTCCGTCATAGTTTAAAAGTACGACGATAAAAAAAAACTTGATATTGCTTACAGAATTATTTTCACCTTTGGCTTTGACTGGCTGACGAAAGGATGGGTGGATGGCTGGATGGATGGAGGGATGGAGGGAGAAAATGTTATGGCAAATTGGTTAGTGAAATGTGAAGTGTGATGGGATTTGAAGTTGTTGGGAGGAAGTTGGGACAGAGAGAGAGAGAGAGATAGAGGGATCCTAGTTTTTTATGGTTCGTTTATGAATACGACGGGGGGGTCTGTTTCTGTTTGGCTGAATGGTAAAGTGGATGGTAGGGTTCTTCGGAGTTGAGGTGGCGGTTCTTCTTGCTCTAGTAAAGCGTCGGCCCGACCAAAAAGATATTAAGGAGGAAAAGCCGGCTTCTGAGACTGTTTACACACACTCTCCTGAACACTCCACCATTATTACTTCCAAAATATCAAGGTAAACAAAGATGAGAGATAAAGGAAATCTCCTATAAATTCTCAACGGATTTCCGATCCGTTTACTTACATTACTGGAACCACCTGAAGGCAGTGAGCAGTGCAGTGGAGAGTGGAGTGAAGGGGACGAGGGATGAGGATGTCTGAACGGATTGTGTACCTAGTCGAAGGAGAAGAAGATACAGCGGGGCAACACCCCCTCCGTGAACATACAGACGACGGCCGTCGAGTCTCCAAATCATCCATCTTGTCTTCCTCAATTAACTTTCAATCCTTCCTTCCTTCCACCTCCACACAGGGGCGGATCCAAGGGGGGTGCAAAGGTGCTCAAGCACCCCCCATGGCAATAGAATTCAGTGTAGATATAATGAA
>JAQFZC010003576.1:0-18398 GCA_034695205.1 Dicyrtoma fusca | reverse complement strand
AATCAAGAGCAAATCTTCCGAGGAGGATTACTATCAAATCCTTGGATGCTCGGACAAAGCAACGGTAAGTAAAGTAGTTACTTAATTAGAATTAGAAATTGTTTATAAACAAAATAGTTCTCGTCGTTCGTAGTTCGTAGATACTTTATTTTTCATATTAGTATTATATTATAGGTAATGCGCTAATTTTAATTTTAACCATCGCGTAAAGGTGTAATCATGCAATTACAATGTTTACTTACAACTTATGTTTAATGCAATGCAATTATCGCTCATTAACATTTTCAAAATTATTGACAGGTTGAGCAGATAACTACGGAGTACAGGGTACGTGCTCTAAAGCTTCATCCAGACAAAAATCCTGGAATTGCATCTACTCTCGAGGAGTTCAAAAAACTCCAGGTAAAAAACTGTCAATTTTAAACTAAAAACTATGTTATTCTTCTTGTTTTTTGAATACTTCATCAGTAATTTATGACGGCATCATGTTGGAGGTGATTATCACTTATCCTTATTTATTAATTAAAAATTACAATATACTTGCTGCGTAAATTATGGTTTAGAATTGAGCAGTCAATAATATTTTATGGGTTTTTGTTACTTTGACTTTTGCCACAGGAGGCTCGAGATGTTCTGGTAGATCCCGAACAGAGAAAGGTTTACGATGAATGGAGAAATTCCGGGATTGGCGTCACTTTTCTAAAATGGAAAAGTCTTAACAACCGTTGTAAAATGGTAATGTTGTTCAACTTGTTCGATTGATTACTAAAGTGAAAAAAATATTTGCAAATATGTACTTGTTTAAGTACGTACATTATTTTTAAAAATATGTCAATATGTGTTTAAATGTACAGACAATGCACTGGGCAACACCAAAAATGGATATCATGATTGAGGGTAAACCTACCGCAACACGTCCTCATGCGGATTTGAACGCTGACATGACCAAACCCAGCAAAGGTCAACTTGGGGACATAAAGTGGGGACAGACTTACGGTCAGTCTTGGGAATCGGACAATCAAAGAGGCGTTTACAATCAATTTCGAAACTACAAAATTTAATCGTGTCATTTGAAGCATTTACTTGTAAATTATTCCTGATTTAGTTGGTAGGTGCTAGTAGACAGGTTTAATGTGTAATTTTACTTTTTTGTCACATTTTATTTTGGAAAAATAGTTAGGGACTTGCTGCAGCTTTAGTTTTGAATCTTGGTGTGCATAATGAATAATGAATATGCAACAGACAATAACAGTCTGCAAGTGAGCACTTTTATGCGTTTTCGGATATTATTTTGTGATATGATTTATACTGACAATCAACACCTTTTTTTATAGTTATGACCCTTGTGTTATCTTTGGTGGGACCTGATTTTATATTATAGTATTGTAATAATTATCCATTTGCGTGTAGCAAAGGGATGAAAGTGGACCAATGAGTTTATGTATAAGAATGCGTAAACTGTTTATTAGGTATTAAGTCATAAACAAATCAGATAATAATTGTATCTATCATACTACCCACATATTTCGGCATCTTTTTATGTATTCGTTTATTGAATTAATAAATAAAAGAATCATGCAATTACGCTACACTGTCTTCTACATTATTTTTCATATTTTTTACCAGGTACCGATGGAGCAGTCAGTATACACTAATGTACATATTTCGTTTACGTATCAGAGATTGTATTTTAGTCGTGCTTTGCTCTTGAGAATCCCAATTTTTGAGAGCAAACTAATTATCGCGAATAACAACTTGCGCCCCAAAAACATAAAGTACTTATTTACTTACTTTTGCTATAAATTATTGTCTATCTAGAAGCTTTTTATTATATACTTTTTAACTACGTATAAGTACAAACAGAGTTTGAACAGCTTTTTGAAAATATTTAGTTTCTAATGCTTTTTAAGTTCCATTGTGCTTTAATATACAGGTAAAACTATATTTTATGCTTTATTATGCGTTTAGCCTTCCGTTATGCTTTTAATGCATTAAAAAATTATTTTTGTTTTGCTTCTTCAATAAAGTAAGTAATAGATGTGAGCCACAAAAAACTGAAATCAACTATTTTGGCCTTAATTAAGCTTTTAATGCTTTTGGGTTACCTTAATCACTTCATATTACTAAAGTGTTTGCCAAATTACATTTAGCAAATAGTAGTCAATCATAGATAGCTAAATAATAAAAGGTGAACAGAAATAATAAAATTAACAATTAGCAATCAGCTCTGAAACGGCGATCGTGTGATTCTGAAAATATAACGATTGTTACACTTCTTTAGTATTGGTCACATCTTGGTTGCTTTCAAAGCTTTAGTTGGGGGAACTTTAGGTTGAACATCAGAGAAAAATGGGTGGATCATTGCATTCTTCGCTGAAATCCTTGTGTCTGGATTGTATTTAAGAAATTCCTGCAAAGTAGAAACAAAAACAATATAATCATCTAACTATGAAAAGCATACTGTTTTCACCTTTTCGCATTTATTCCATCATCAGAAATAATAAATTATTACTTTGCATAGGTACTTTGTTACTTTAATGCTCCGACAAACCATAAAATATATGTGTATAAACATGTCCAAGAAAAACCACTCAGAGGGAACTTAGTCACTTACTTTTAACATGGCGATACCGTCAGGACAATTAACAAGGCCGGGAACGAATTCCTTTAACTCCTGCGTTTCCCAGTGTGGAAAGCATGGCTTGAAATCCGGTAGACGAGCGATACCTGGCCAAATTTGTTCATCAGGTGTCCCGAGCGTACGAAATATACGAAATAATTGATCGATTTCAGAGTCACCAGGAAATAAGGGCTTTTTTGTCACCTAGAATCACAGAATTGCATGAGGGATTATTGCATTAATACGATAATCTAGTCAATATATCGAACCAATGTATCAATGAAATTGTGGTAATTAATCACCATTTCAGCAAAGATACATCCAACACTCCACAGATCAACGGTAGTTGTGTAAAACTTTGTCCCCAACAGAATCTCAGGTGCTCGATACCACAAGGTGACAACCTAAGCAGAACAAAAGTAAAAGTTAGACCAATGATTACAAAACTTTGCATTGAACAGAAATGAACAAATAAATGGGGTGCAAGAAACAAAACACATCAATGAAATATATATATATGAATATTTATGAGTGTTCACTAACTTCATGAGTGTATGTTCTCATGGGAATTGTGAAGCCTCTAGCTAGGCCGAAATCAGCCAATTTGAGATGACCCTTGGCGTCTAGTAAAAGATTTTGTGGTTTTAAATCCCGATGTAAAATTCTTCGAGTGTGACAATAAACTAAAGCTGCAAGCATCTGGTAAACATAGGACTTGACTTGAACCAAGGGGAGTCCCGTAGATTGTGTATCAATGTACCTGAAATCATCAGATAAAATAATAAATATGCGTAACCAGATAACATTAACGCAAAAGCCTTTTTTTTTTAGTTTTCTTCGGCGACCTCACGTATCACCACTCACTTTTTAAGATCCATCTCCATAAACTCAAAGACGAGAAATAGTTTTTTCTGAGCGTGGATTACATCTAGTAGACGAACAACATTGTGATGATTCAGCTCTCGCAGGAGAGAAATTTCCCGCACGGCCGTTGATGGAATTCCTTCTGCTTCTCTACAATACGTAAATTAAAACGAAAAAAAAAACGATTGCAAAAAAACTGTATATTGATTGTTACCACATCTAACTCAACTGTAATATGAGTAATATGTTGCAAAAGTTTAAACAGTATGCACGACGCAATCTTTACAAAAGGAAAAATCAACTGCCTTTATGCCTTTGTCGAATTAACAATTATTGTAGCTCTACAGTTCTCCTTCCGAATTCCAGTAACAAAAAGAATTCTAATTTGGTACAGTGATGGTATGGTTTTTTAATTGAGCGTTAAAATAAATACAATCTTATATAAGCATCAAGTAATGGAATATGGAATAGTTCCATTTCGGTTGCTGACTGGGTGATGGTTTAAATTAAAATAAATAAAAAAAAACATCAATCATCATCAAGTTCGCAATTTTTGCTAAAAGGCAAAATGATGCATATCCAAAGCACGGGCATGGATGTGCATCATTTTGCTTCCTAAGCGACGGTATTTTTATGCGTTATGCCAGTGGAAAAAGTAGGTCCCGATTAGTTTTAAATTGTGATTTCAGAATCACAATTCACAGCTGCCACTGCAGTGGCACTGCCAGTAGTGTTTCGGTTAGAATTATGTTTAATTAGGGTCAGAAAATACGTGGAGCTAAAAACGACCGTTTTCTCTCAAACCTTACAAGCATGCGATTGTGGGGCGTCCATTCATTACGTTAGCAACTGAAGGGGGAGGAAAGTTAATGTTAAAATTTTCAAACTCATTAGTAAGAGTGGGAGGGGGTCAAATATTTCTGAAAAATGCAAACGTCTTTAATGGACGGCCCCCACTGGAATTCCGTTGTTTATTGTAGCTCAACGATCTGCGAGAAAACGGCGGGTTTGTGGAGGCTGAAAATAATCTGCCGATTTTCGCGAGACGGGACCTTGCATAAATTACCTCCTGCGTTTAGAAAGGAATTTTTGTGTCACCCTATTAACTGTAGCCAAGGTCTTTCGCAGACATTAATACAACGTAATTTTTGCAAGCTCCCTGGGCACATTTATAGCACAAATGGAAGGATTGCATGGCCGTAGTTAGTTGGTTTTGTATTCTATCCTGAGAGTGTAACTGCAAACCGGCCCAAGTCCAGTGGATTCAAGCTGGATTTAGGTTATTTTGCAGTGCAAACACTCAGGATATGTAGGCATGGCATATTATGTGCAATCAGAGCAAAGTGAGAAAACGAGAAAAAAAGGAATTTTGTAATTATTATATTGTGGTTAACTTCACAATTTGAAATTGTAATGATTTTCACTAAATTGTGAAGACTGTAGTTTTGACAATTTCAAATTTTAAAGCTCTAGTCTCGAAGATACAAAAGAAAGAGTCAACAGTAGAGTGAATACATAATGGGTAATTCATAACCAGAATAATCATACCGGCATTGCTAGTTTCAAAAAAAAAGGAAAAAGAGCCAAAATCACAAAGAAATAAAATGATTCCTATTAGGATCCATCCAAGGAGCCAACTCATGACTTACGACTCCAAGCGAATCCTTTTGAGAGCAACAAGTCGATTACTATTTTCTGTATCCTTCGCTTTATACACAACTCCATAGGTTCCCTCTCCAATCTTCTCCAATTTTTCAAATCTGCTCAATTCATCCAAACTGGAGGCCGAATTGTGTTTTTCCAGTGAATGTGAACCTTCCGACTCGGAGTGTGACAACTTTATCCTCTTGTTGAACATGCTGAACAGCTGAACTTATTTGGCTTCTAATTCTAAAAGTATTTCTCACTATTCACGATTGACGATTGACGAATGACCCTGCAAAGCAGGATACAGGTCTTATTTTGATTTTTTGTTGACCTGTCCACTCTGGAAGTCTGGACGCTGACACTGACAGCTGATGACACAGAGTTAGTTCAAAATGCAAATGCCCAGTCAACTTGACTTGCCGAACCCTTGAGAGGACAGAGTGAGACTGGATAAAGATGCCAAAGACTTGACTTGATGGTTTTTTGATGTGGAATGTGGATTGTAGATAAAATGGAGAGGGAATTGGAGCTTATTGGAGACAAAAGAGGATGGTGGAGGAAAGGAGGGAAGTGTGTTGTGTTGTGAGTTGAGTCTGAGACTCAACTCACAACAACTTCCCTCCACCGTCCTCTTTTGTCTCCAATTCCCTCTCGTCGAGATCGTCGAGATGAGTGGACGAAGTGTGAGAGACGAGCGAGTGCAGCTCATTTTATATTATCAGCCGGCCAAGTAACGTCATTCCACAGGCGAAGAGTTGTGCGGACGAGAGAGGCAGGGTCCGGCTACTAGCCGCCTGTATTCCAGTATTATGGCCAAATGTACCGGACACCGCACCGGTGTATTTTAAGAGATTTCAGATTTTGGTAAGTAATTAATTTAACTCACTGACCTAAATACAACAAACTGCAGTTGACACCTGACAGTTGACAATACACAGAGTGCGCTAAATAAAATATTAGCTTACTTTCGCCTTACAACCGTTTAGTCTTTTGGTCTGATCAAAGCGTGATTTTTAGCAGCATAAACAAAATGTAATCCAACCAGAAACAGCTTAATTAATTGCATAGTAAATTGCTATTGTCAACTGTTAGGTACTGTATCTGTATGTGACCGTTAACTGCTCACTTATGACTTAACTGCAATAAATTATTTTAGACTGTCAACAGTTGACTGTGAGTAATTTCTAATTTCCTTGCCCATTTCATTTATTCATGGTTTGTTAGGTTATGAATGAGTAGTATTGAGTATGAATATGATGTATGAATTGACTCGGTCAAAACATGGTTGTTGGTTAATTCAAATTAACCTTTGGTGTGTTGTTTTTTGGCCCAGTTTTAGTAATACTAGAATACTACATTGTACGTATCTGAAAATATATCATCAGCAGCAGACAGAAGACAGAACAGACCGATGTTTAATCCAATTTATGAAGACTGTTGGGAAATCTGGATCAAAAAGACTCCGAATTCTGAAAATCTGAAGATGACTTCCAAAGTTCCAACTCTTCGAAACGGAACGAAATTAAAAGCCACGAAGGAAATCATGTAAGACAAGACCAGTACGACTAACAATTTTATTCTAAATTTTAGAATTATTAACAGTAAAATTTTAATTACAATAAACAATAAATTGCTACTTACGTTGCAAAACGTAAAATAAAAATGTATAGATTTATAATTACAATAATTTACAATTTATAATATAATGGCTCTAGAGAATTAACACATGGAATACGAAACGTGTTGTTATATTCAGAATGTAGTTTAAAGAGATAGCGGATAGTTTCGTAGTTTTCATTTTTCATATTATTTTTCATGTAGGTTCTTGTAAAATTATGTCATCTCCATATGGGATAATTTCAGATGATGATTTGGATGAACTTACGTCTCCCAATTCCATATTTTGGGAGTCCACCCACAGAAATCATCAGTGTTGGAAGTTGGAGATACATTTTTGAGACCAAAAAAACAATTGGAGGAGGAACCAAGCCAAGTATGAAGTATGTTGATGCTGTTGTTAATCATTTTAAGGACAAGATACCTATTGAGATGTGACATTGAATCGATTAATTTTGTAATTTGAACGGTTATTGCTATTAGTTATTTTTTATTATGACAAGATTTAGGCACTAGGGTAGGAACACGTAAATGTGATAATAATATAATAACGAAAGCACTATCATAACCCCAAGATGTTGTGTTATTTCTAACTGGCATGCTATAGGGTACGTTATGTACATACTACCTAGAAGGTTTCAAACCTAAGAACACCACAAGACTTTAAGCTCAAGTTGTCCAAATATCTCGTCCTTCAAGTTTATTTTCATAACTTGCAAGGTCTTTTTTAGGAATTTAGGAGTTAGGCACAATTTTGTCAATCACTTAAAATTTACTTAAGTGGTCTTTACGTAACTACAAAATTCTAGAAGATTGATTGTTATTTTTCAAGTTATACAAGTTTTTATAGTTGCTCATCATTTCAGGATAGTCGTGAACTTAATTGTGATAAATCTTGTTTTTGCCCTGCAGTGCAGTGTGCTATATGCAAACATAATTAATTTTATTTTGGTGTCATTCTCAGTTAATTTCGTAACAGTTTTAACAGCAATACCAGGTTAAGGTAGCTCCTTAAAATGACTTTTAGTTCAAAATACTGAGAAAATGGTTGGAGAGTTTACTGGCATGTTGGCAGGTATAATAAGGATTCCACTTTGTCCACTTATTTTTCTTGCCTATACAGACCAGTTGTTAAAATATTATTTGACAGTGTTTCTCATTCGGACTAAATAAATAATGTGTTCCAAGTTAAGGGGTCTAGTTAAAAAAAAACCCTCCATTTACCGTAATGTTAAAATGGCTATTTACTGAGGGGCTTTATGTGGGTTTGAAGTTTGAAAAATTGCTCATTTAATGTATGATTACAACGTTAATAGTGCTTATTTTGATTAATAATAGTTAAATTCAGTTTGCACAAAACCTTGCTAGTCTTTTACAGTGCGCAGTGTCGGAATTTATCACATTTAAGTGTCACAGTGTCAGTGGGTAATTTTCGTGTATGCTGAACTCACTTGCTGCAACATACTTTTTGAAGTCAGTTTGCAGACTAATTTAAAATAATTTTTTTAAAAAACGTGTATAATTGTTTAGTGCATTTAGTGGTGTTTTTCATCCTCTCAGGTTTCCAAGAGGTGCAATTCAAAACTCGAAAATTTATCACATTTACGTGCACCGGTGCACCTACCCTATTTAACTAATTTTTTACCCATTTATTTTTATTTTAACAGCAAAGGCAGGTACCGATCTTACCGTTGATGCGGAGACTGCGGGAGAGCTTTCGCTCGGGGCGGGCCAGAGCACTCACAGTATGGTGTCCAAGATTGTCAGTGATGAATAATAAAAAAGTAATACAAATAATTACGTAAAACTACACTGGTAAGTGAGTTATGTGGCCCGAGGTTATGCACCTCTACTTAAGTAGTTAACTACGTGTATTTCAGTTATTTCTGTTTTATGTATACATAATGTATAGGAAGCGAATCCAGACCACTTCCAGCCAGTTATATTCCAGTTATAGCTCGTGACCATAAAATTAAAAGTTTGGAAACTAAACTTATGGAGCAGAGTCGTCAGATGTTGATGGTCAGATTGTATTTAGAAGTAAGTAGATACTTTTTTGGGAGTATGTTTCTTTTAGATTTTTACTTCCAAATTGCTTATTTTGCTTTGGCATGTATATATATTGCAAACTACGTATTGCTTAACACTAAATAAATTGTATTTTTAAGGACAATTTGAATCAACGGGAGCAACTTTTACATTTCAAAGAACAGCAGTCAGTTATCGTCAGAAGATATTGGAGACAGAATTATTTTTGAAAAGGGAGGAACTGGAGACAGCGGTTAGTGAGTTTACTTGTTGACATGGAACGGAATTTAGGCTTTCGTGATCGATTCTGATTCTAGATTCAACTCTTTGGAGTCCTAGCTCTCCATCCGACTCGCGGAGCTTCAAAGGCAGCTCGTAGTCCTCCAGACAAAAAAATTATACCCTTGCCTTCATGAAAAGAAAGAGAGTCTTCAAGAAAACGGGAAAAATCAGAACATAAGGAAGGAAGGCATTAAAAGGTTTGCGATAGAACAACAGGATATGGAAAAATAGTCCAAGAGAAAGAAAAAACTCCAGCTGGCTCAAGATCCTCTAAGTCGTCTAGTCTAAGTCGAGAGAAGGAAATCCTTCTTGGAGTCTCTCAACAACTCATTTCTGAAAAGGAGAAATTACCCACTTCGAGAACCTTCAACGAGAGTAATCGGAGTGGGAATAATCCCGGGGAAGGGGGAACATTTGATCTTGGACGCTTCAGAAAAAATGACATTTTACAAGGAAATAAAATAAAATAATAAGGAGTATGCAAGTTATGCAACAGAACAGACAATAACAGCCTGTATGTGAGCATTTTAGTGCGTTTTCGGATATTATTTTGTGATATGATTTATACTGAAAACCAAACTTTTTTATGGTTATGAGACGACTCTATGTGATCTTTGGTGGGACTTGATTTTATATTATAATTTGTAATTATCCATTTGCGTGGTAGTAAAGGGATGAAAGTGGACCAAACCAGTGAGTTTATGTATAAAAAAAATAAAAATGTAAACTGTTTATTAGGTATGTCATAAACAAATCAGAGAATAATTTTGTATCTGCCATACTTCCAACATATTTCTGCATCTTTTTATGTATTCGTTTATTGAATTAATAAATACATAACTGAATCATGGAATCAAACTACACTGCCTTCTACATAATTTTAAATATTTTTTTACCAGGTACCGTTTGAGCAGTCAGTGTGTACTTATGTACACATTTCATTTACCTTTAGAGATTGCATTTTTAGTCTTGTGCATTTATTACTGACTTACATTGCATTGGTAATTGCGCACTAGCAAATATTCTTTTAGAAATATAAAAATAAATAACCCTCAAATAATTTAACCGAAGTAGAAACACAGGCGACGTACTTAATTTAAATAAAGCTCGTTTTATAACTGGTAATTTGGTACTAAAGATTGCATTATGCAAAATATCTTATTATACATATATAGGAGCTTTAGTTGCGATTTATAAGGTGGCTGCTACAGAACAAAAATGCTTATATTTCGAATCCTAAAAAATATATAGATTTTAATCATTTTAACACGTACTTGGCTATACTATTAGCTAGTACTTCTCGGCGGGTTTCACAGTCTCACCACACGTACGGAATGATAGCCTTTCGGTCTTTCGGATAGCCAGGGAATGTTTTGAGGTACCATTTGTGATTCATGAGAGCAGCCACAATCTGAATGAATGAAACATTGCGTTAAGTACACTAGTTACATTTTGGAATTCGAAAAGCTGGAATATTTAATCCCATTAACCATAAAACACAAATTATCACGAACCTGATTACATATCACCCATACAACAACTGCATTCCAAGTCATATTTGCAAACCCAAAAACGAATGCAAGGGATGTATAAATGACAATCTCGGCAAAATAATTTGGACATGAAACAACTTCAAAAAGTCCCCCTGTGGGAATACGGTGGGCATACGAAACTACTTCTTTCTCTGTTTAAAAATCAAACAATAATACTTGCACAAATGTCACTGCAAAATCCTATGTGTTGATTAATTTAAAACAAAAAATTCTACTGTGATGCAATATATCAATATCGTAATTAAGATCGAAATTAGGTATGCAATTACAGTGGGACTGTGACTTACTTTTTCCCTTGCGTAAATCAGCATACTGATGATGAGCTCTATTCTGTTCGTACGATCCGTACAGGAATAAAAGACCCCCAAGTAAGTGGGAAATATGCAAGTACTTAAATGAAACAGTCCATGAAGCTGGATTAGGGGGTGAGATAATATTTTGATTAATACTTGTAAAGCCAATGCTGTGATTGACGATACTAAAAATTGAGCCTGAGTAATGTAAAAAGGCAAGGACGTAGTGTAGAATGTTCATTTTGGTTCCAGAATAAATGCTAACGAACCAACACTCATACAATCTTCGACTAACTTGGACGAGAAATAGGAGTGCTGCAAAAACCGTCGTTGTACTGTCAACTGAAATTATAATTTAAAAAATATAATATATATATCATATCCAAAGGTCAACATGAAGAGGGAAAAAACCGAAAATTGAATAAGGTTCATTTCCCTACCCGTTTGAACTCGATCCTCCCCACCAATAGCATTTAAAACGGAATACAGGTGGGAGTATGATGCGGACGATGCAGGATGTAAACTTAAATAGACTCTAAATAAACTGCAAACAACGGCAAGCTGCAAACAGACGGCGTACAAGTAGAAGTGAGCAAACCAACTGAAACCAATAAAGTATTAAAACCACATTAATATGAATTAAACATATCATTAAAAAATCAAAATTATAGCGTCAAATTAAAAATATAGCTTACGGCGATTAGGAGCAGAATATTACCTTTTAGGAACTTCTATCATACGAATAATCTTCACTTTTTCTTTACTCTCATTTGCTCTTCCATAAGCGAAGGTTTGAATTAACCAGATGGGTAAAAATTTATCCCCATAAATGGTAATTAGGCCCACAATGAAAATCCCGATCCCAATCGCTTCGAAGAAGATTTGTAGATAATTCATGTTTTCTGTCACTTTTATTTCCGTCCGGTCATCGATCGTACCGTAGTCCTACGCAGTCACAGTCACAGGTCACAGTCTAGAATAAAACATAAATAAACAAATATTACTTTTCTAATACCAAAGTTAAAAGTAAATTACTGTAATTCAGGTATGTAAGTATACAGGAATCTAAATATAGTTAATTTGTACTTGCTGGTGAGCATTCCTGTGAACTTCCCTATTTTTTCATCCTTTATGGACATGCCTGACTATACTTTGTCAATAGAAATAATGTACTTCGTTCGTATTATGCATTATTTTATTTTACTATTTTTTTTAGTGCTACTGCAAATTACCTGTCATACGTGGTCACTCATGCAGGGTCAAGCATTTAAAAGTGAATTAAGCATTAAAAAAATGATATAATACTGACAACTGACCTCAGCTGTTAAAAAAATGAATGTATTACACAATTCTAATACTAAACTCTCTTTGTATTGTCAATTTAATGTCAAACTCAAAATCATGAATCAATAGACTTACCTAAGAACTAAAGAATGACACGTACAAAAATAATCTGGGCTATTGACACTTGACACATTAATACCAGCATGTACTTTATTAACTAACTTTTTTATTTGACAACCAAGAACCAACCGCTGCTGGTAAAACGAAAACTACAAGGTAAAGTTTCAATGAATAATTGTATTAATATCTACAGTCTAAAATAAATGGAAATTAAAATAATAATACTACATTAGAAAAAAATTAAACTGTCTACGTCACTACGTCCAACGTCTTCAGTTTCAATTTGCAATGCACCTACGCTGCTACGCTACGCCTACAACTTAAACTGTACTTATGACTTTTTACTTACCTACAGCAGTAAAAAATAAAAACAGTTAACAGAAAAAAGATGGAAATGAAATGCTTTCGATTTGGAAAAAAAAGTATCTTGATAAAGTAAATAAAAATTAAAAAAAAAAACTTACTGAGTGACAGGAGAGTTGCAGTGAGGTCAGGTCAATAATGGAGTACCAACAAAAAATAATAGCAAAACAAGGAAGTGATGCGTACGATGACCTTTGCTGTGAGTGACCAAGAGACCGACTGAACTGTAAATTGTTGATCTCCTTCACTCAGTGACTGCCAGCAGTGCCAGTGCCAGTCCTCGTCCTCAGTCAACAGTCAACAGTCCACTCGTCCACTGAACTTGGCTGCAACGAAACGACTGAGCCAACTCACTGCACTCTTCTGCGTTGCTTCTTGTCTCTTCGTCAAGCCTCCGGTCATCAAATCATCCACAAGACTCAGAAGTGAAGACCACTTGCGCCTTTTTGCGCCATCCACTTCATCAGACTCATCAGTTCATCACTCGTATCATTCATTAAATTCATTAATTCATTTAATTCATTCATTAAATTCATTTAATGCATGCATTCATCTTTCATATTGTTGCAATGAGTTTTATCCTTAACAATGCAATATTTTTATTTTCCCTTTTCGAAACGTTAATATTCTTAGTTTTGAATATTTTTGAAAAGGGGAAATTTCTAGTTAGTCTTGACCATTTGAAGACGGTAATTTCTAGTTTTCTGACCTTTTAAAAGCGTTATTTACTAGTTTTGACTTTTTAAAAAGTGTTATTTACTAGTTTTGACTCTTTTGAAAAAGTGTTGTTTACTAGTTTTGACTCTTTTGAAAAAGTGTTGTTTACTAGTTTTGACTCTTTTGAAAAAGTGTTGTTTATTAGTTTTGACTCTTTTGAAAAAGTGTTATGTACTAGTTTTGACCGTTTTGAAAAGGTTAATTTATAGAATTAAACACTTTTGTAAAGTATTTTTTCCATGGTTTGTCAGTTTCGAATAGGTTTTTCAAAAATAAATAAATGCAAAACTGTATGTGCAACCTAAAACTTGTAAATTACAGTTTTGAAAAGTAAGTACACCTGCTATAATGTGCATAAGTAAGTACATATATAACGTGAATTCGTGAAATTGCCTCCTGAAAAAGTGTAATTATATCTTTAACATTAATTGTAAGTAATTATTGCTTATGCATGTTCATAGTACTTAAGGTTATGCTATGCAAAAGAAATAACAATTGGAGAGGAAATAGTTTGAAAGTTATGTCGATTTTATTACTGCCCGAATGTCAAATTAATGATTTTGACGAGATAGGGTCATTTACACAATATCGGTGACTTAAGTTTTTGCTAATTTACTAGTAGCAATAATAATATAATCAGTCAATCATACCTAGTGAAATAATATAAGGGGATAGAAACAAAATAAAATAGACAATCTTCTTTTTTCCTTCTGCTATTGTAAAATAATTCTCAGAATAATATTATTATTAATTAATTGGGATTTTGTTCGTTTGGGTAGTCTCTGTCTATTTCATTTTGGTAAACTGCTTGGTCAGCTAGTTCACAGAGTGCCCCACCCCCCTCTACATACCAATTTGAGGAAATGAAGAAGCCCCGTTGACACCGACAGATTCCCTTGGCATTTCTTGGACCAAACTTGTCCAACTTTGTACTACAGACGGCATTTGTGGGACATTTTCCATTCCAATTGACAGAATTCCCCTTGTCTGGCTTGAATAGATGAACGACTGACTTGGAATCGGAATGGTCTCCATCTCGATTTAATTCCGGATCCATGTCATCGTCATTAGCAATCACATTGTCAACTTCCCGTTCCGGCTCGCAAGCCTCTCCCAGTCTTCGTCGACACTCTCTACTTTCTGGGTCGTAAAAAAAATTCGATGGACAGTCACAAACGGGAACGGGACCAAGACGGGGATTTCGGCGAAATTTCGGATCCGATGAGTAAGTGCAGAGAAAACCCCGGCCAGCGTCACACTCTCTCTTTGCTTTACATGGTTTTCCGTAATTTTCAGTTTCTTTGAATAAATCTCCTCTTGACTGGTCATTTGCCTCCGGCAAAATACCCGGATCTTCGGATGAGGCTGAGTTTAGAAATTCCGAAAGTATTATTGAAGATCCTAGAACCAGTGAATTTTGACGTTGTATTAACATTACGGCTAGTAATATGACCTTTGACACCATCATTGCTGGCTTGCAATTGCGTCGTTGAGGGTCGTTGGGAAAATTAATTAATTTCGTCAGATTTTGGAAGTATTAAAGGGATGGTCGATGATTTTAATTCAATAAGTTATAAATTAGCAAAATATTTTATGAAAATCAAATTCTTGGCACTGATATTGTGAGTATTATTGGTATCAGCCCACCTCGAACTCTCGAACTACTGAGTACTGAGTAAATTACCCTCTTCTCAGTTTATTTTATACTATTTATCTTTACATATTCTTGTATTTCTTAGTTTCGTAATTTCTAATCAGTTTACTTAAAAATCACAACGAAAACCCAGAACCAATCACAATTAAAGCATTAGTCAGGCATGCTAATCACTAATGGAGCAATAGACGAGTTTATAGAAAGTAGTTTAATAGTAATTAATTTAAAACTACCTTGTCAATGAACTCAAATTTATTTTTTATTTCCTCTTGCAATATACATATTTGTTTATAGTTTACATTATTAATAAGATATTTCATGACATATAAGATAATATTACGCTTCAGACAGTGCAGTGCCTTGCAGTTTCCCTAATTACAATTTTTCAGTAATTAGTTTATTAAATTTTGCAACTTCATCTTAATTTTCGGAACAATGACCAGCATTAATTATTTCTGCTTATAAAATGACTTTTAGAAATTAGCGAATTTATTAACAACAGGGTTATTAGTACGAATACATTTTATTAAAATGAGAAATGATTATCAAAAACGAGACCTTTCAAAATTTCCTTTAAAAAAAAACATGTCAAGACGGGGATCTAGGGTTAAAGGTCAATGGCCTCTTCTTCGACGACCACCTACTTGACGACAGTTGGGCTCCTGAGGACCACTCCTTCCAAATCCAGGTCGACAGGTGCAAAGGCCGTCATCCCGCCCAGCACGACCCGCCCCTCGGGCCACGCAGTCCGCATTCTGCTCACATTTTAAGTTCCAAGGGCGGAGGTTGTAGACGGTGAGGTTCCTGTAGGCGGCACACGTGTTCCCCACCCGTCGTCGACACTGCTCACTCACGGGGTCATAGCCAAAGGGCTCGTAGCAGGAACAACGGAGGGTTGCCTCTGACCCACCTTGACAAGTCAGTCCAATGGATCCGTCACAGGCCAAATCCGGATTGAAGGCGCTATCAAAATTGCTGCACCCGTCACCGAAAAGGGCATTTTGCCACTGGGCCAGGATTCCCGAGGGAAAGACACAAATGCTCAAAGCTATCACGATCGACACAGTTTTCACAACATTGAAACTTATTTCCCTCTTCATTTTCGAAAATATTCTAGATTTAAGAGTCTTTTTTAAAATGTTGACAATTAATAATAAATTGAGCAATCCTTATGGCAGACAATAAGACGCACTTGAGACACAGAATTCACGATTGGGAAATTTATTTTAATTTTCCGTTTTATCAGTATGCGTGTATGCGGAATCATTACCACACTAAAAGGAAGTAATTATTTAAGAGTTTATTTTTGCTCGCCACTTCCTTGGCCACAATAGTGTAGTGGTTAATTATGGTAGGTGCTTTTGTTCTTTAAATCTCTATCTGTTCTACGAATCAGTAGTATTATTTGCTGCATGCTGCTGGTGTAATTTAAGTTTGCGTTTATACCTTTATACGTCATAAAACCTGTTATTTTTTTGCATTAAATATTACCTACGCAAAAACCAGTCATTTTTAACTAAATTAATGACATAATTCCCAGAATTAAACACAAAATAATACTTTGACGATGATTTTCCCCTTGACTTGTCATTCACTAGAATTAACCCATCATGAATTAGTCATCGCAGAGAATGGAAAAAAAAAGAAAACAAAAACTACAGTTGACAGTTATAAATGTAGTTCTTTTAGCTCTTAATGCGTATGTAAATTGCAAAAAATACCATTCACCATTGCATTGCACAGAAAATGATAGAAAATTGCGTGCCTTGTAATTAAATTTTAAAATGAATTAATAATTAATGTTTTACCCCTGGGGCTTTACAATGCAATGCAATGACTCAATCGTGATAATGATATGGTACGCACGCTTCCAGGAAACAAAGCAAGTAATTGCACTTGCAAACTAAAAATAATGTTGAAATGCCAAATAAACTTGAATTTTAATAAAATCTGTATTATTATTAATTCTGGAGACATGGTTAGTATACTTAGCAGTTTAACAATCAAAATCGTATATGATCTTTTTTGTCTGTCAAAAAACAAGCTGCCGTCAACGTTCCGATTTTAAATAATAATATTATTATTCCAATAATAATCCAATGATAATTTAATAATTACAAATTTATTTTATTGTATTATAGTGATCTTCTTGGGGGTTAAGGGTCAAAATTGAAATCCGCTTTCGAGCCAACTAAGAGGAACTAGCAGTAGGATCAACGCACATCTGCAAAAATAAAGTAAAAAAAAATGTAATTAAAAACAAACATAAATATTATTATAAAAACATACACAATTTGAGTGGGTCACAAACAATGAACTTACGTCTCCCACAAATGATTGCATGCAAGTTACTAATTTTCCGTAGGTAGAGCATGTTTCCTCTTTCGGATCTAATTTGGGCCCTTTTTAGTTCACAAATTATGTGTAATCACAGCCAAAAAATCATATATTCAACAACAATTTAAATGCATTATGTTTTTTTTTGTATAGAAAAATAATAAATTAATATTATAATCAAAATGCTTCAAGTACTCACCCCACTCCGCGATACAGCCGTCCATGACAATGTGTCCCACCTTCAAATACTGCGGAGGAACTTGGTCCTCGAAGAATTTGGCTAAAGTTTCATTTGTGATTGCCATATTCTCATCCAACTGACAGAATTAACAAAGAAAATGGAGGATTTAACTTTAAAACAAAATATGGGTTTTTAAATAAGCCTATAAAACAAAGCGTATAGTAGTTTAGTATCGTAGTTATTTATTCTGCAGCAAAACTAAATATTTTTAAAAGGGCTAAAACTAGCAATAATTCACATTTGCAGAAGGTATACAACAAAAGATATTAATATTTTCAAAATTTTTCAAAACTAGTAAATAACACTTTCAGAAAGGTCAAAAGCGGAAATTAACATTTGTAGAGGGTCTAGAAACTAGTACTTTACATGCTCAACAAGATCAAAACAGGAAAGTTACGTTTTAAAAAGGTCAAAACAAGGAAGCTATATGTTCACAAAAGGTCAAAACAAGAAAGTTACATTTTAAAAAAGGTCAAAACAAGTAAGCTATATGTTCACAAAAGATTAAAACAAGAAAGTTACATTTTAAAAAGGTCAAAACAAGCAAGCTATATGTTCACAAATGGTCAAAACAAGAAAGTTACATTTTAAAAAAGATCAAAACAAGAAAGTTACATTTTAAAAAAGGTCAAAACAAGTAAGCTATATGTTCACAAAAGATTAAAACAAGAAAGTTACATTTTAAAAAGGTCAAAACAAGGAAGCTATATGTTCACAAAAGGTCAAAATAAGAAAGTTACATTTTAAAAATGGTCAAAACAAGGAAGCTATATGTTCA
>JAQFZC010003575.1:0-18404 GCA_034695205.1 Dicyrtoma fusca | reverse complement strand
AAACGTAACACAATACAATACCGAGGATTTATTTATGTGCTTGTCTTACTATGTGTCAACGGATCGCAATTACAAGAGCTGCTGATCATACTTTGCAATATATAATATTTAAAAAATGTCGTTTACGAAATAGAAATTGACCGTACAAATGAATGAGACTTTGAACCGCCAAAACATACCCAATCTACGCGATCCGTATATTTTGCAGTTTCTATATTAATGTACTAGTGAAGCGATTTGAGTATTTTTGAGTGATTGTAATTGTAGATGATCTTACTCCCCTGGGGCTACAAACTGGAGAAACCTCCAGACTATCCTGAGCTGGTAAGTGCAGTGATCCTTTAAAATATTGATACGATTGAAAGTTTTGTTGTTTTTTAAAATTGTACTCAATTTGTAAACCTGTAGGAAAGGCTGGCTAAGGAAGCAGCGGCAGCCCTGAAAGCTGTCAACGGAGTTGAGTACGAGGTGGGAGGAGCAATGGATATGTTAGGCGCGGGCGCGGGTGGCTCCGATGATTGGGCCAAAGGTTCTGGGATTTTTAAATATTCCTACACGATAGAAGCGCGGGATACGGGGGATCACGGATTTATGCTTCCCAAGAACCAGATTATTCCCACGTGTAAAGAAGTATTGGAAGCCTTTTTAGTTTTTGCTAGAGATATTGCCAAGCAAAAATAATTTATCGAAAATTGTAAATTATGAAACCTTAGATTGTTTTTTGTGGTTAAATAAATAGTCTCTTGCGATTCTGATTAGATTAATGTATGGATTATTCTGGCTGTAAAATACAGTTGTCAAGTGGCAACTGCAGATATCAGGAATAAAACACTTTAAGAGACAAAGACGAACTTTATTAACAAAACACAGTTTTAGTCATCACTGCCCATCAACGAGGAAAGCCCAACAGATTCAGTATCAGTATACGAATCAGAATATTTTATACCAAAGTTTAGGTTTGTAATACAAGTTACATATACAGCTAATAGTTGTAGTAAGTTAAATACTCTTCCCTTAGGCTGAACGCCAATATGTGCTATGTATGTGCTTTGAGAGGTTTGCAATGACTTATTACTAAAATATTAATATAATTAACGGGTAACTTTAATTTCTGATGGCATCTCATAGTGTTATACACGATTTTTACGGAAATGACAACTGCATTACTGATCCACAGTTGGTTTTGCCTTATGATGCACACATTGTGAAATAGTTTCAAAAATGTTCAAAAAACGTGAAGAAAGCAACTTTGCACTAGTTAAAGTTGGATCTTTCAATATATTTTGATAAGAATATATAATTCCTATGGCCCCACTTCTTCCATAGGAGCTTAAAATTTGTCCTTTAAATATTTGTATTTGAAGTTTACGTTTCTGCCAATACCCGGATTTCTAGCTTAGAAAGATCTTTAGATTTACTAGAAAGATTTTACTAAATTACACTTGTTGCAATTGATTCTAACTATCAAGGGTACATTTGCTTAGATTTTTCTGTCTCGCCGTGTGGCGAATTTGGGATGGAAAGGACCAGACTGCGGGTTTCCACTTCCAGGTTCAGTGTTGGCCATATTTGACGGGATCAAATGCCGGAATTTTCGACCATTATACTGATACCGTTACAAAGTTCAACAAGTCCCATCATTTTTGCTTTACATCCTTTTTACAACAAAAAAGCGGGTTTAAGTTTGCTCATATAATGTAGCCCAGCCTTCACTAACAATAGAAAATTTACGTGTAGCCATACAGTAGCAATTTAAATCAATACAGGTACAGAAATATTATATGACACAATTCCTTATAATTGTACATCCTATAAAGCGCATCTATACGAAATTGCTACTTCTACCGCGCATCGACAAACAATACTGAGTCCGTTGGGCTATCCTCGTTGGAGGACAGTGATGACTTTGTTTTTGTTAATAAAGCTTGTCTTTCTCTCCAAAACATAAAATAACTTAATTGCCCATTTCTTTAAAAAAAGGCAAAACTTAATTTACCACGAATACAGATAAATGTTATGCGCTGCAAAAAATATGTTTACCCATTTCTAAAAAGGACAAAACGTGGTTCTACACATTTTAAAAAACTGGATGCCAATTAGCTCAAATGTGCGATTCCCAATTGTATTTTGTGCTTTACAAACAGCGATCTCTAAACGTGGTTTTACTTATTTTCCAACACCGTGTGTTTTTGGCACATTTGTAAAAATCATACAATTCGTATTTTTACACACTTGCAAAAAGTAGTGTAAAAACAGGCAATTCATTATCCGTAGTTTTTATTTACAAAAGAGATCAAAATTTATACAGACGTAAACCGAAAAAGGTTCGGGAAATACATACGTAGTTATAAAAAAGTGGTGGAATGCATGCTATAAATAACAAGTATCGGATCTACTAACCCTGCGTATGCAACTGTATTTAATTAGAAAACAGATCGATTACAGAAACTGAGAATGTCAACGATCAGTTTCAGTGCCAGTTTCAGTTTCCTTTATTCTCTAGTTATTAAGTACACTCTACCAAAAACCATTTGGACCGGATTTTACCCAAAAAGTGAGTCCATTTTTAAACATTAAAAACGCATCATTTTGATGAGTTCTGACCTCACCATATGATGAGGTTCACATTTAGCCCATGTTAATTCCCTATCCTGTCAAGGTACCTCATGTGGATCCCATCTTATTCGCATCATTATGGTGCATTCTACCACATCAAAATGATGCGATTTTAATGTATAAAAATGAACTCACTTTTTTTTATGATGCGATTATGATGTAGTGATTTTTTGCAGTGTACGTAATGTATTGATCAACAATATGCGCTAATGAATAACCATGCAACTTGTTTTCAAAGGGCGCATTGATGCGGATAATAATGTACTTACTGTGAAAACTGATTAAAGTAAGCATGACGAGGAAAAGCTGCTAAACAAATTCATTTCATCAAAAACGTGTGCGATTAAATTAAATCACTGTACATGGTGGCTAGTTCGATAGTTTGTCATAAATAATGAATTTAATTAACTGTCAAGCTGATTAGCTATCTAATAACTAAAAGTATAATAAATTATGTCAAAGTCAAATGATTCCATGTTCAATCAATCCACAATATTCAATCGTAGGTATATTAGTAAGAATATGCAATTCGCCAATTTATGCTTTATAGATACTCATAAGGGACACCTGACTTGACAATCAATTTAATTTAAAGCACCAAGTGATAACTGCATACTGTAGATATACTACCATATCTACATGGCCATTACACTACTGTCACTAAATGGACGAAAACAAAATCCCAAATAAAAGGAATAAAAGACCAAAGCGTATTCGAAATCTCTCACTTGGTTTTCACACATTCTTAGTACGATGAAGTTAGTTTTTGCATTGGCATTTATTTCTTGCGTCCAGTACGCTCTTGTGGCTGGAGCTCCACCTGCCCAGCCATTTGAAGGGTAATTGAGTATTTCAGTTGAGTCTCTGATTGGGGTTTTCTTAAAAAGGGTACATCTTTAATTTTGATTATTTCTATTTGATGCAGACATGAAGTGGTCCGTACCTTCCCAGCCACTGTGGAGCAAGTGCAGAAACTGGAAGAGTTGCGAGATGACTTGGACTTCTGGTCTGAGCCAAGACTGAATGGTCCCACGGACATCAGACTCACAACCGCTAACAAAGAACGTATGCGTGCCTTCTTGACCCAAAATGGAATCAAGTTCGACGTTACAATCCCAAACGTTCAAGACGCCGTTGACGAGGAAGAACGCTCTCAAGTCAGAGGCATCAATGCAATGGACTGGACTAGTTACCATGGTGTCGACGAGGTTGAACTTTAGACACTACATGGCAACACCTTCATAATTATGCAATTACGCGTATAATTATTAACAAGAAACATGATATATTTATTTAGATTCAATCCTGGTTCACTGATCTGGTAGCTGCTAACCAAGATATTTCTGAAGTGATTGACATTGGACGAAGTGGTGAAGGGCGCAAAATGCTGGTGGTCCGAATCGGTTATCCAAGTCAAAATGGTGCTCCAAAGAAGTCATATTTTGCTGATGCAGGTAATTACTCGTACATACATAAAAATAAAAACTAGGTTACATTGCAAAATTGCGTTTAATTCCAAAAAGTTTAAAATGTAAATTATTTTTAATTTCTTGCATTAGGAATTCACGCTCGTGAATGGATTGCCCCTGCCATTTGCACCTATTTCATTGACCAACTTCTGACCAACCGAGCTCAGTACGAAGACCTTTTAAGAGAGGTTGACTTTTATTTCTTGCCCTCTGCCAACCCTGACGGCTACGAGTGGTCCAGAGGTGGTGCCAGCAACAGAATGTGGAGAAAAACCCGCTCAGATCATTCCTCGATTTGGGGTTGCTTAGGAGTTGATCCCAACAGGAACTTCAACGTTGAATTTGGAGGACCTGGAACAAGTGCGGACAAATGCTCTGAAATCTACAAGGGACCCAATGCTTTCTCCGAGCCGGAAACGAAAGCAATGAGTGACTTCATCAATAACAGGGACGCAGACTGGAGGGTGTACAATGCTTTTCACAGTTATGCTCAGGTATTAAAGATTTTATTGTATCTAAAATAATTATGCCGTAACGTAAATTATACAATACGTATAATGTGGATACTTATTGTAATGAATTGCTATTCTTTAAACTTCAGATGATTCTCACTCCATGGGGATATACGGACGATCTTCCTGAAGACTTCACTGACTTGGTAAGTGCTAACAAGAAGTGCATCTGTCACTTCAAATATTTTGTTGTATTAACCTGTTTTGTTTGGTACAGAAAAAGTTGGGTGATGATGCTGCTGCTGCCCTTAAAGCTGCGGAAGGAAAAGTTTACGAAGTGGGAAGTGTGACTCAGCTCTTGTCTGCCGGTGCTGGTGGCTCCGACGATTGGGCCAAAGGGTCCGGAAACTTCAAGTATTCCTACACATTGGAAGTTCGTGACACTGGAACATACGGATTTTTACTTCCAGCTAACCAAATCCTTCCTACTGCTCGGGAAACCTGGGCAGCTGTTTTAGTTCAAGCCAACTTTATCAAAAATTCCCCATAATTTACTAATCCAATCCGCCTGCTGTTTTCATTCATATAATAATTGCATGAATACATCGTAATTATTACAATGTATTTGGAATAATCCTATGTCAATAAATTAATGCACAACATTTAACTATACTACTATGTGGATTTGTGTTTTATTCAACTCTTTTCGAAAATTCTTTGTATTCACATTAACCAGAATAATTTTACTGAACAGGGATTTTTAACAGTTTTCGGCGTTCATAAGCATATCGTCGGTTGAGAAGCAAAGTGATGCACATCCAAAACATGCATAGATATGCATCACTTGTTTTTAGCCGAAACAGGATGTACTGTGTGTCTAATACTATTAGAAATACAAAACTGACAAAAATATTTTTGGGATTTGCATTAATCGTATAAAATGCGTAATAAAGAAAAGAAAGTGTATAATTTTAAAGCGCATAAAATACATAACTCCAAATCTGAAAACGTACAATGTCAAGCGGAGAAAGATAGATAGGTTCGTTTTTGAACTTTTTAATACTTTTGTAAACAAAACTCTCTCTTTTAATTTCTAAAAATGGATTATCAATAGTACTTGCCCACCGTTAGTTCCGTACGGGCCATCACATTTTCCAAAGTTCAAAATTAGGAATAATGACCCTAAATGTTTTACCTTAAAATCAACATTAAACACTAACGCCGAAGATCTTGCGTCGTAAACATGTTGTCAAAAATCAGATGTCAGGAAGTTGGCTATCGAAAATTGGGATTTCGAAAATCTGACAGAGAATCGAATAATCTTATTTCATTCTTCTTTGAGGCCATAATATGCCACGGAAAATAGTTAAACTATTTCAAAATTAAAGGTCTTTGTCTTTGTCAGTCTATAACCTAAACTGTGTATTAATCTGGAATGTGTAAATAAGTCGTATCATCTATAAGTTGTAAATTATAAAAGCGCTAAACATCCAAAGCTTTTGACATAGTCATCATTCTTGGATTATTTGCTTTGATTTTAGGCAAAACTAGTGTGAATTAGAATAATTGAAGTGAAGTGAGTTATTTATTTACTGATTTTTCGTTGCAGCTTGTTCTCTTATTTAATCAAGCAACATATTGCAATAATAAATGGAGGTACAAGGATTTACAAGGAATATGATTGTGAATTTCAATGATAAATAAACCTTAAGTCATCAGTCTGTATAGCAAAGTCCTAATCACCGTGCGCCCTCGGTAAGCCCAAATTAACTTTTTAGTGCGATAAATAGATAGGTATGTTATTATCTTATTGCTTCAGTGCTTGGAGTGCTTCGTTAATTCATTTCAAATAGCCCGTTAACATAAATAATATACAAAATATATATAAATGAATCGATACAATAAAATTATAATCGCTTTAATTTAAAATCAGTTATTGTAAAAATAGAATACACTGATTGACTATCAAAACTAAAGTCCATTAATGCGTGACCGTGGGTTTATAATGTGCATGTAAATACCCTGTTGTGTAACTCCATTCAGTTGACACCTGCACAGCTCACGTGATAGTTATTTATTTTATGCATATGCTAGACCATTGTTTAATGACAAACGTGTCAAATCTTTTCCATGGTGGATTGCCAATAAAAGGAAAACTGTAATTAAAAATTCCTCAGTTGGTTTTCATAATTGAAATTAGCACCATGAAGTTAGTACTTGCCCTAGCATTTTTTTCTTGCGTCCAGTACGCTCTTGTATCTGGAGCTCCAAGTCCTTCCAAATACGATGGGTAAGCGATAAAGCGATTAAATTGAAAAATCAATATTATTATTTCACAATCTCTAACTCTGAAGTTCATTTTTTGGATTTCTGTTGACGCCTAATTTGTTTTTGTTTTTCCTACTTTTTTAGACAAGAAGTTCTTCGTACATACCCCTCCACACCTGAACAGGTGAAACAACTGCAAGACTTGCAGGAGTCCTTCGACTTCTGGACACAACCCAGAGCCAATGGCCCAACTGACATCCGCCTCACTCAACAGAACCGACTTGTTATGCGCGAATTCTTGGAAGCTCAAAAGATCCCTTTTGAAGTTCTTATCCCGAACCTTCAAGAGGCCGTCAACGAGGAAGAACTCTCTCAAGTCAGAAGCACTGATGCCATGGACTGGACCAGTTACCATGGAGTCGAGGAGGTTTGTCTACAGTCTACAGCATACGTTTTTACTTATCTTAATTAATTCTCGTATTTGCGTCACTACGAAGCATTGTAATTTTTCCGTGTCCTTAATATTAAAAGATCCAAGCTTGGTTCACGGATCTTGTTGCTGCAAACAAGGACATTGCTGAAGTGATCGACATTGGACGAAGTGGTCAAGGACGAAAAATGTTGGTTGTCAGAATTGGTTACCCAAAAGCTGGCGGCGGTGCAAAGAAATCATATTTTGCTGATGGTGGTATGTACACTATAGTAAAGTACTTCCAAACTCAAATTAGTAAACGAAGTCAGCTTCGGGAAATATTCGTATGTATTTCACATTTGAAAGAACTTTGTAAAAACGAACTTTGTGTGGAAATGTTTGTACAGGAATTCACGCCCGTGAATGGATTGCCCCTGCCATTACCACCTGGTTCGTCAACGAACTTCTTACCAGACGTACTCAGTACGACCAACTGTTGAGAGATGTTGACTTCTACTTCTTGCCCAACGCCAATCCTGACGGTTATGAGTTCTCCAGAGCCACCAATGGTGATCGTATGTGGAGGAAGACGCGATCCAACAATGGCAACCCCAACTGCTTGGGAGTGGACCCCAACAGGAACTTCAACGTTGCATTCGGAGGAGACGGCACCAGCACCAATTTATGCTCCGAAATCTACAGAGGACCCAACGCTTTCTCTGAGCCTGAAACGAAGGCCATCAGTGACTTTATCAACAACAGGAATGCCGACTGGCGTGTGTACAATGCTCTTCACAGTTATGCTCAGGTGAGTAAACGAATTTTATTCTAAAAAGTACTAAAGTAAAATTCTAACTAAAAAATAATTAAAATAATTAACTAAATTCTAAAATAATAATAATAATTTATTTCTATTTTTTTAGATGGTCCTCACCCCATGGGGCTACACCTACGACCTTCCCACTGACTACGCTGAATTGGTAAATGTTAAAAACAGTTATTTACGTTGCAATAATTAATTCTAGCCGTATTTGGTCTATAATTAATCGCTCAATCTCTTTATTGTTGTGAAACAGAAAAAGTTGGGTAACGAAGCTGCTGCTGCCCTAAAGGCTGTCCACGGCACAACCTACGAAGTTGGAAGTGTGACCGAACTTTTATCTCCTGGAGCTGGTGGTTCTGACGATTGGGCGAAGGGATCTGGAAACTTTAAATACTCATACACATTGGAAGTTCGAGATACTGGCCGTTACGGATTTTTACTTCCCGCTAACCAAATCATCCCCACCGCCGAAGAGACCTGGCAAGCTGTTTTGGTCCAAGCTAAGTTTATCCAGAATTCAGCGTAATTTAACCAGGAAAAAGATAATTCCTTTTGCTTTATTTGCTCAAAACCTAAGCATCCCAACAATGTATTAAACCTTTGCCTTTTTTTAAAATTTCGTTCCTAGATCATTGTATATTATATGAATAAAAGACAAAATATTTCGATAAATATAATTACAACAAATGCCTACTTACCCAATAATTATGCTCACCAAATGCATACTCAATGCATTTAATGCAGGATAAAACCCTTCAGACCAAAGTTGGATAAAATGCTCCCAAGTAATTAGCAACTGGATTTCTGAGTTTTAGCAATCATACTATAGGATCATTCACGAGGTCAAATTTTCACCCACGGCTGGCATCTTATTACGCTAAAACACCACGACACCCTTGTATTGTACCGATATGCCCATAAAAGCCATATACCATTACTATATTCTTGTTTTTTTTATATTGGAACAACGTTTTGAGTGAAACACAAAGAATAAATTAAAAAACACCAGTTTTACAAAAGCACGGACTTCCATATTTCGTATACTTAGAGTTAGAAAACGGGGGGTGGGTGTTTCTGAAAATTTTGAACACGCCAAATGTGGACGATGCCTAACATGGAGTCGGTAGCGGGTGAAAATTTGCCATTATGAATGATTTCGTAGTATTAATTCTGGGAAAAATCAGTCTTTTACTACTGGCAAGATTTTGGTCCAATTTCGGTATATGGAGAGTTATGTCCGGGAGCACTTTATCCAGTTACCATTCAAAAGAATACATACATCCATGCATAGGCATGTCAATATCCGTTTTAGCCGGTTTCAGTTGTTTGATTTATTTTAAAGTATTATTTGATAATATCGATTACAACATTGATGTAATAATTTAATCTTGGCTCAGTCAACATTTATATTATAGAATAAATTATTAATAAAACGCTCATATTGTATCATAAATATCATTAATGGTTAACATCATCCATCAATCAATCCATCATTAATCCTGCCCTTCAGCTTTACCATTGTTTTTTTAGTTGGGAAATTCCATAATTTATAAACTTTTTCTAATCTCTATACAGAGAACATGAAGTCACACGCATACTTGCATAATATAGTTATATACTTATGTAGTTGGAGTTTGCAAGGGTCTACCTAAACACTTTAAACACTCACGATCAGTAATGACTTTTACTGAAGAGTTAAAAAAATGTTTTACAAAAGATTTCAGATTTCAATGAGTCAGTAGTAACTGCAACGCAAACTAAAATGAGTCCAAACAGATTAGTCCATTTAATGAGTAAATAATATACCGTTTACTTATCTTCCCGGATCCTCGACAGTTAATAGTTGACGTCGACAGCTGATAGATGCTCAATACTTTCTCTCTCTCTCGATGTCATTCATTTGTCAATATAATTATCATTATCAGTAATTTATCACTATCAACGAACGCTATGTGTCTCTGACAAATGCTGACAGGGCGACAGGCTTAATTCTACAGACAAACGACATTGACTGACTGAACTCAACTCGAACTCGAACTGACTAACTGACCCAGATTTATATAATAATATAGATTTTTTCGTCCATCGATTATTACAAGAAACGCTCTACAATGTGACTGTCCTTGATAAGATTCTTTCTACATTGAAATCCATCAATCTGTATTAAACTCCCTGAGCCTGCAGAGCGGGTAGTTGAGGAGGCATGGCCATCCGTTGTAACGCTACTGCATCCGTCACCACGCTCACTGGCATTCACAGTAGAAGTAGCACTGGCAGTATTAGCGGCAGCCGAAGCGGAAGTAGCACCCAGAATTCCCTGGTTTTTCGGGGGTGGCAAGGGTGGTGGGGTGGGTGGCGGGATTTGAAGTATATTTTGATGTTGGATGGCCGGTAGTTGTGGGGACTGTTGTTGATGCTGGTACTTTGAATGTTGGATGTGCTGATACTGCGGTGGCTGGTTCTGCTTTTGCGGCTGTTGCTGTTGAAATGAAAATAAATTATTCGTAAAAACATGACCCCCATTGTTACACGTACTTTCGGAGTACCACTCGATCAAGGGGGGAGGGGGCGGGGCTATTTTGGGTACAATGTGGGCGTATGCATAAGGTGACACGTCGGAGCCTTTGCTAATATTTGTACTGTTCGGATTTTGAAGGTGTTGACTGTTAAAGGATGAGTTCAAGTGATAATTGTTGGAGTGGTACTGGGGTGGGTTGTTAGGGATGACAGGGTTGGAGGAGTAGAAGTGCTGATGCTGCTGATGTGCCGGAGAATTTGAATTTGAGTTTGAATTTCCGTGGCAGCCGTGACTGCATTGACTTCGGCCACTGCTGATTTTAGTGCTGAAGCGTTGTTGGTGGTGCTTGGCGGACGGTGGACTTGCTGATCCGTTCGTGCCGTTATTTGCGGATGAGTGGTGGCTGTGCTGCTGGTGATGTTGATGGGGATTCCCATGAGTGCCGAAAATGTCATTCCAAAAACTGGCAATGGTCACGTAGGAATTCCGACTTCCGACCGTGCTCGTGGGATTGTAGGAGTACTTATCTTTGAATGTGTTGCTGTCACAGCAACTTTCTCGTCCAGTCGTCCATTTGGGATCTCCACTACCACCGCCGACACTCGGCTGTCGAAGGAGGCAGGCAGGACTGGAATTGTTACTGGAAGAATTTGGATCCGAATTAATAATGCTCTCTCCCGTCCCGGTCACGACGAGGCCGGAGGAAGGAACCAGCTTGCGACGGAGACAGATGAAAAATATGAGAAAAACTATGGAGGCCGTCACGGCACAGCCCCCTAATAGTCCGGCAAGTAATAAACTTGGTGTTGGGTCTTGAAATAGTAATAATGTCGAGTTGTTTGACACGACCACGGGACTCACTGGGACTACCGGAATGCCGGCTAACTTCCCATTCACGTTCACATTACTGGCTCCAGTCGCCTCCGAGCCGTCCTTCCATCCTTTGCCCGAGGATTTCGACTTCGGGACGATGGATGACGTGGGATGGACAGACGATGGTGTCGGAGGCTTCGTTCCCACGCCCAGTCCCGCTTCTGCCGCTTTCACAGCCTCTTCGAATGACGAAAACTCTGTCAATGTAAACAAAAATCCAATCCAAATTAATGCTTCATTCAACTACAGGCTACTATAACTGGCTGCTATATTAACCCGGGTAACGAATCGGAGATTTACTGTGGGTTGTGCATATAAAAACAGTGTCCTTTAGCAATACAAATATGTCTGCTGTGCTTATGGTTACCAAAAGGACGGCATCCAGTGAATAACCGGCATTGTTAGCGACAAACCATCAAAAATATTATTGCCATCAACTAATAAAAAATATTTTCCGTCATAAAATCCAAAAGTTCTACAATAATTCCTTAGTAGTAATGACGCTGCCCTTATTCTCCGTTTCTTTCAGCACAAGTCTTTTCTTCCATCCTACTGCATCTGCATCGTCAGATCCAATACAACAATACTTAAATCTATAGAAGCCCAACAGCCCAAAATATTAATTTTTTCATTGCATACTTTTATTTCTTTCGACAATAAAAGTTTTAGCTGTACTACATTTCATGCCCATCTCATATTTCTTTAATAATTATAGCTGTAGCTGGAGTAGATCAGAATGCCGTCATTTGAAAGAATCAAACTCCTTTGTAAAATATTACTCGCTTCCCCCCGGAAATCGAAATCTCGAACATTAATAATACCCTAGTAAAATCGGAATACCAATTGAATAAGTAATCACATTCTGGCTACAGACTATTCCAAAAAGCAAGGCAGTGCATTTTATTCTTCATTGGGTGTTCCCCAAAAGACAACACAAGCTGTTCTCACACAATTTAAACGCCAAAAATAAAAATTCACACTGCATTTTACCAGAACTGTGTTAATTATTGACATTCTTTTAAAGAGGCGCAAAAATGAGTACCTACATTTTAAAAAGGAGCAAAATGTAAAATTCTAATGCAGAGTAAGCCTTATCCAGGTATCTATGGTTATAAAATAATCGCAACTGCTATAGGATTTGTTAAGAATTGAAGGTATTACGTATAATATGTATACAATAGGTATTAGGCGCGTTTTAATAGTTTTACATTCCTTGAAAATGTACTATCAGCAATATTGAATGCTTTATAAAAATGGTAGATACCATACATGTATGTATTCTGTACCAATTTTCTAATGACAACAACTAGCGATTTTCTACAGCTACATAGTAGCACATGCAAATTACATGTTCCAACAAATTCTATAATTTCCTCCCTGATGCCTGCATGCACGTAGGCAGAAGCAAACTCAGGCGGATAATAATTGCTCACACCTGACTGCATCATAAAGTCACATTGTTAATTCTTCGAGGAAATCCAAATTTGGAGCAAGAACATATTTTCCAACCGCGTATGTTTGCCCATATAATTATATCAACTTCGACATCCACAATCGGCATCGCAAGTAATCCTAATCGTAATCGCAAGCTTCTGCTCCGTTAGATTTGCTTCAAATTTGGACTTACAATTAGATTGCATGTACGCTACTCCTTTCCACTTCCCGTTCCTTTCCACTGAAGATCTAATCGATAATTACAGGTTACGAAACGACAGTCTTTTTATACGATTATACCGTCGACTGTACAAGAAGTGAGCAAGGGACTTTATGCGATATAGGATCAAAACAGTAGTTAACAGCACGTGTCTGTAATCTACAGGAAAGAGATAAACCTGCTAGTGCATAACACACGGGCTTCTTGCACTGCCAAACTTTTACTCCTTTGATATCTAATCCACACAAACGACAATGTCCACTCATACGCAATGAGCACTCCGCCACATAGATGTTTGAATGCTGCTTAAATTCGATTATTGGATTCCAGCTGCTTTTCGTCTACAAGACTAGAAGGCATGCTGTCGCTGAAATTGCCAAATCTGCCCTCCACATAAGCCGAGACACTAAACGCTGAATTACATGGCATTTTTAATAGCTTTTGAAACAGTGAAAACGTGTAGTACATGCAATTTTAATTACAAATCCTTCCCTTTTGCCACCGAATTGTGTCACTAAAACATATAAAACATTTTCAAACTAAACTTCAACTAAAATAAATGGAAACCCGATTTTTCAAAACATCCTATTGATGGAATTGAGGTAATGTTGTGAGCTGTTTCAAACGAGGGACGTAAATAGGACGCCTTGCCCTTTTGACAACTGTTAGTGGCCCGATTTGCACTTACACCTTTGCGACAAATACGGGCAAATACTCTTATATCCTTACAGCCACAAGAACAATCAGGTCGTTTTCACTTTGGGGAATTTATGTACTACCAAACAACAAAATGTGCATAATTCTTAAAGCTACACATGCAAACACATCTAACCAGTGCTCGTGGTACAAACAGCAGTACTATAATTATTATTTGTACAAAAAAACACGAACAACGGCACAAAAATTTACTGCGTAAACGGAAACACTCGACAATAAATACATCTAGGAAGGAGCCACGAGAATTTTCCCATTAGTTAGTCCAAAATGTGGAAGCCATTATTTGTGAAAATTTATAAATATAAAGGGAAAGTATGTGCATGGCTATAAACTGTACATACTTTATATCGGAAAGTTTTAAAAGTTTTGATAAAGAAAGAAAAAACCTCATGTTGCTTCAGGAAAAATCACTCTCTCCCAATACTGTGCAAGTATGCTCATAGTATCTTGTAAAACATTCCATCGCCTTATATTCAGGATCGCAAATTTAAAGGAGATGGCGTCAAATCAAATCAAATCTCATAAAATCTGAATCCGGAAAATCCGACCATGAAATGAATTTCAGCAGGACGAAATCGAAATCTTAGTATAGTCTACCACCAAATCAGAAACTGTTGTATGTATACACCATACGACAGATAGTGGCACACAAGTACATACGTACATATACTTGCATATAAACTGACTATAGAATTAACATGTTACTAAAGGTATGCCTTTTTGCTATACGCGTATCCTTTTCTTACGCTTAATGGGAAGTACCTAATCAGAAACTAACCTAAATCTTGCAGCGAAACTGGATTTGCATGCTCGATTTAAATCTTGTTTCTTTTTTGCCCTTTAGGATTTGTTTCTGTCAAACCTTTCCCTTACATGTGTACGCATAATCTAGACCTACATATATCGTGAAATTGAAATATCTGTACATGGTGAAAACAGGAAATACGACAACGTATATCAGGTAATACTTTCTACTAAAATTCAATACCGTGGACACAAGTAACAAAGTAGGCTCAAGGGGTGGAGCTTATAGTTTAGTGTAACTGGCAGACACGAGAGCCCAAAGAACATTGCACTGTATTGTTATTCATGCAAAGGGTCCTGTACTTGAGTTAATGCTCCAATTTTCTACACAATACATAGCAAAATACTAGTATGTATATAGGCATGTACAGATAGGTCGCATGAATCTGTACACATGTACGTACCTCACACCCTACATTGATTTTCTTTTCATTTTTATATCTTGGGAAGTGAATGACTGAAAAGGTGTAAAAACCCAGGATGTAATCGTGTTGGTTGGCTGTTTATTATGCAGTCACCCACACCATGAAAAACATTTGTCTACAATCTCTAAGCTTTGTGCACAGTATCGTTCGTACCATGCAATTTTTATTTTGGCGACGTCAATACTAGACACATGCTTCCATAGGCTCTACATAATATCTACATAATATCTCACCATTTCGTTTTTCATGAAACGTTATGTAAGTTCGTAAAAAAATACAAGAATAACAACATCAGCAACAAGACCACGACAAAGTTAACACGCACAAGAGCTCCCTAAAAAACATATTTGCAGGAGCAGAAGTAGAGCCGAAACAAAATCCAAAAATCATGTTATGGAAAACATGTATGAAAATTTACTGCAAAATCCAAAGCAAAGCCATGAAACTTATTACAGATATGCATATGTATATAACATTTGATAATATACGTTTGGTGGCAAATCAGGCGAGCATGATAAAATAAATATAAAATGACATGTTAGATAAAAAAAAGTTCACGTTGGTTTTGATTTTCACATACCATTTAACTTGCAGTCAAAATACGAAGAATCCCTTGAAACTAAGAAAAGAATGGCGATACAAATAGTCACAGTCTAGCCAAATGGTTAATGCTAACTTCCTACCATAGCTGAAACAAAACCAATGCGATGCAGTAACGTGGCGGTATATGTACGTACGTTGATATGAATTTTTATCCCAACGAATATTTAGAAGGGCGAAATGAAAAGGCTGCAAATGAAAGCAACAGTGTTAACTATTAGAAGTATTAGATTACCTTGCAAAAGGCATATTTTGTTCCGCATCAAGTTTATAGTGGTGATATTTCCTTTGGTAAGTGTCTGATTTTGATGCGGATTCTGATTGCTACTCGTGGGTCCTTTGTAGTGCTTCGAGTAGAATTTAAAACGGATGTTGACAGCAACTTCTGCGTTTATACGACCACTGCAGGGCAGTGACACACTGGAAACAACCAAAATCATTAGTATCAAGATTAATGCAAATACATATGTAGGTAATATAGAATTAGCATTATGAAGAAAACACTTCAGAAAATTGCCAATTTTTTTAAAGGCGGTAGCTATAATAGTTAAACCACCATTGTTAGTATAACATGTAGCACACACGTGTCAACCTACTTTTAATGTCAACAACAATAATTTTTTTTTTAAAATCGGTAGAATACAAAATACTTTCGATACTTCAACGACACCTTCATTCCTTACGTGCACCCGCAATCACCAAGTAGTTTCACGATAGAAATAATTAAAGATACACTAAATATTTTCTTCGTAATATACATTACTCTTAAAATCTGGACATCAAATTTGACTGCGACTAATAAACTGTGCGGCATCGAGAACAATAGCAGATATAAAGGGATAACATCGATTCTTCCATACGCATTGTCAATGCAGACGTACCTAAAAAGAATGAGCCCATAAAAATACGAAGATACGAAAATAAAAAATAGGTAGGTAAATAAAAACGCCCAGAATAGCTTGAAAATAGAGAGAAATATCTTGTGTGTACATGTTTCCATTCAAAATTCTAAACACAAACCCACGGGACATTCCATTTCCTTTAATAGGAAGGAAAGTCATGCCATGTCTCAGGACAAAGACAGCGAGGCAGACAGAGAAAGTCAGTCACAATAATTCACAAAATTCCAAATTTCCCTTCTTTTCTTTTCAAATTTTAAACGCACCTACGCCCACTACACCGCAAACAGTATCGTAGGCTCTCAGTTAAGTGAAACAAGACGAGAGCAAAGAGAAACCACGAAAACCCAAAGATAAAACAAAGAGCTAAAGAAGTAGGGACACAGAAGAGCAGACAATGTAATGACAATACACGCAGATAGATAGTCTTTGAAGTAAATGAGCTTTTTAATGGACAAAACAAAGGAGAAGAATCTTAGCAGAAATCTTTTCAATACTATTTCCTCCCATTTTCTTTGGCCTTAGATTACAAAAGTATCCAACCACTTTCCCCAGATTTTGATTTCTATTGAGCACTATAGGCATTGACTCGGGAGCGTAGTGGTCGGATATATTTTAGATTTATTTTAGATCCTACTACCCGCTACTCCAGTCTTCTCAGCCTGTGATTCTAGAAGGTTTTGCTGTTATTTTACCTCTTACGATTACTAACGTATCTACAGCCCTCCTTTCCTTTTACTTTTATTTTTCTATGTGCAGATTAAGATCCGAGCAGGCAGTATCAGTTCTCCGTACAGACTCTGTAGTAGCGTATTGTGTTGGTGTAGTTTACCATTGTATGAATTCTCTGTGGCTCTTAAAGCTAGTCAATAGATCAATAGTTCAGTAGGTAGGCTCTGACAGTAGTGCAAAGCAGTCCAGTTAAGTCTAGTCAAGTCAGCTTATAGCTAAGACTACAAAACAAGAGAGAACGGAAGAGGAAGCCTGGGATATATTCTTATGGCATGGCAAAGGAGATCACGATCATTAAGTTTCCTCATGTCTTCATGTTTTTTTGGGTCTTGGTTGACTTTACCTTTACTCCAGCTGAACCACTGAACCAGAAGCAGTGGAGATGTGTACAGACTGGAGCCTTTTTTAGCCACTCTTTAGACGCAATGCAAAACTTGCAACTTGGGAATAGCAGAAAGCTTCTTTGGTTTTTGAGCATTAGCATATTTACACAATGAAATAGTGTTTTCTGTAGTCAGGAAAATCATTGAAAGAATTTAAAACTATCATTTTTAAAGTAGAATTGCTTAAAAGAGCATTTTTATCAATTAAAACCATGTAATAAAATGGTGAAAACAATTTTTTTGAAAACAGTAAATCATTAGTGCTGTATTCTAGAGGAAATCTGAAAAACCGAGTTGTTTCGCAAGTACATTGCATTGGCATTGAGTTTGATTGTGAAGCTTAAAATAGGCCCAGGCTTAGCTCTGTCTCTTCCACGACATTCTGAGAAATAATGCTCTAAAAACCTGGTTCTGAAAATATTCCGTTGTGTATCGGAAGTTTCTCCTTTCCAATTTGTAAGCGAGAAGTAAAGCACACCTAAATTGCGGGAACAAATAATACTATGCAATACGGAGACGCACACGTACTTTTCCTTACGTATGTTTACAGTGGGTAAGCCCTTTGTTTTGCAGTCTAGTTTGTAAGCACCCACCTACGTTGAATGTACTTCTGTTGCTGTGAATGATGCAGCCAGGATCATTTGTTCTGCACCAAAAGTAAAAGTGCCTTACAATTGACTCCGAGTCCCATGTCACTATTTGTCCTCAAATTCGACAATTTGTCTCAAGCCATTTTGTACACCATTTTACACTGCGTTG
>JAQFZC010003574.1:0-18406 GCA_034695205.1 Dicyrtoma fusca | reverse complement strand
ATCCTACACCATATTTATGTCCGGATCCTACTGATTCAAAAATCGATAGGATCCTATGCTATATTTTTGTGTGGGATACCAGTTTAACTGCGTTTTAAAAGTGTGAATATCATTAATGCTCTCATTTAAAAGTGAAAATACCAGTTCTCGGCAGTTTTTAATTGTTGGTCTTTCTACAAAATGAGATTAAAGGACAGCTGGACTTGCATCAAATTGCTTGTTAGCGAAGACTGACCAGGAGGCAGAATGCATCTTCAGGAGCGATATAGTGATTCACTTATAGTTGCTAAGCCAACGAAGCCAATGCATGTATATCTCGATTATCAGTATTTCGTCTCTGGCTCTTTCGGGACGACCAAAGTAAACGTATGTACCCATCACCATTTCAACTTAAGTAATATACACGTGAGTCTACCAGCGCCAGCAGTCATTGGGCAAAGTTACATTATTGGTCTTATGAAACATTCTCTACAGGGAACATCAGCATTCGGTCTGTAGCAACGCTGCTATTCCACTCGTCCTTCTCATTCGGCATGCTCTGCCACGGTCTGGGATGGTAGTTGTAGTTTAGTGAGATATTCTTCGCCAAAGTTTCCAATTCCTACCTGAACATTACATTTCTCTAAGCGTCATTCCATGGCCTGCCAGGGCATTGTAGCAAGTTTATGTTAGTAACTACATAGCTAAACTCCAGGCTCAAGTCTAAAGCTGTGCTGTACTGAACTAAACGGAGAGCTGAAAGCCATGACAGAGGCGTAGCCGGATATATTCAATGAATAGGCAAAGTAACTGTTTTGCATTACAAACTTCATCAATTTGCGCAGCATAATGAATAGTAGTCATCAAACCTTTGTTACAAAACATGTTGGTTTTAAATTGCATCCGAATTTTAAATGGAAGTTGTAGGTTTAGATTGTATTTGATTTTTATCATGTTTTTAAGAATTTGTAAATTTTGAGGGAATAAATTGTAAATTTTTGGTTTTGAAAAGTACCGCCAAATACTGTGGGGAAAGTATAGCCCACTATAAAAGGGAATTTTCTAAATCTATCCTTTCAAAAGACGCTGTGTACCAAATAATTTACAAATTCTGAAAAAGCGTTTTCTGAATCGATCTTTTTGAAAAGTGCCCTATTTTACTAAAATCATTAATTTTTAAAGACAATTTTACAAACTCGTCGTTTTGAAAAGCGCCCTGAGAAAGAATTTGACAGTTTTGAAAAGGCTTTTCAAAAAACCTGACGTTTTAAAGAGTACAATTTCACAGCGTTTGTCAACTTTAAAATCGAATTTTGTAAAGTAGTTTAAAAAAATTAAAATGGTGTGGAAAGGAAAATAATTTAAAAGTAAGAATCATCCGATTTCAGATGTGGAGAAAGTATGTAATATGTAAACGATGTGTATTTTAAACACCTGGCTTTCTATAAATCTAAAACTTAATTTAGAGAATGTTGTGACATTCCATGGTCTACTTGGTACTACTGCGGACACGCTACTGGACACGGGCTCACGGTGTTTGCCTATGTGTCTAGCACGGACGGGGAACGGTGTGAGAGTGAGAGTGAGAGTGAGACTGATATTCGGTAGACGTGTACTGCATGCAGGTAGTGTGTGGCAACTGGGAAGCTCACTGGGAATAGGTGAAAGCACCTGGTAGGTACTTTGTTATGTGGTCAGGTAAAGAATTATTTGCCATTGATCCCCAAGGTATAATAGTAATATCTGCAGTGAGTGTAGTCGAGTCCATGTAAAAATGTTGCCTTGTGAAACTGACACTAGAAAATTTCCACTGAGGGTCCAAAGCACAGGCTGAAGCATGGTACTGTAGCACTGAAATTCTACGTCGTACGTACACCTACTCAAGTGCCTCCGTATTTTTAGAACCTATAAATTCTGTGCACCAAAATAATAGTCAATATTTTATATTGTAAAAAATAGTGGCACTAGGCACACAGATACATTACTGGGTATTTTATAAGTCTAATGGTATAGCATGTACTAGACATTATACTTTGAACTTAGCTATGGGGCCTTGCAAATATAATGGCATACTATTTTGAGCTCTATGGGTCATTTTAAAAAAGATCAAAAAATGAATTTGTAAACTTAAAAAAGGCAAAAAACTACAATAGCATTTAGAGAAGCTATAAAGCATTTTACTTATTATACCTTTTCAAACGTTTAGTTGTCCAAAAGAAAGGTTGTAAAACATGTTATTAGAATTGTTAAAATAGATTATAATTAAAATAACGTTTTCAAAAAAGTCTAAAAACATGAATTTAATGGTTTGAAAAAAGACCAAGCGCTATATTAGTATTTTTAAAAGTTGTAAATCATGATATTTGAGTTTTTAAAACAGACCATAATTACAAATAACCTCTTTAAAAAAGGCTAAAAACATGAATGTAGTTGTTTGAAAAAAGGCCAAACGCTATATTAACATTTTAAAAAGTTGCAAAACACAATATTGCACTTTTTAAAAAAAAAGCTTAAACGTGATATCAACAATTTCAGAAGGCGTTACACGTGACACGTGAACATTTTCAAATCATCCTTCCCATAATGTAACATTTGAGAGGCCCCTGCGTTATGCCTATAGCATATTTGGTATTGTTGTTCAATGGATTACTAGCCAAGGCTTGTGTGGGCTGTCGCTTTTAGACAGTAGAGTACAGTTACAGTAGATTATACGAAGACAAGCGGATCGAACTCTTGATGGATATTGCACCCAACTATGGTCATGGAACCATGTGTTACTTTTACTTACTTCCTTTTCCTTCCTTCAAACTACGACTTTCACCTTGCTTATTTTTATTGCAACTTTTACTTTACTTTCTCCCTCCGACTTCCAAGACTTATGTGAGCTTGCTTCCTTGGATATTATTGGAATGTATAGCCGCCCCATCGAAGACACACGTAGATACATAGCTGTAATGCCTGGGAAAGCAAACCAAATACCCTGATACGGATTGTTTACTTTAGCATTATGTTTAGGTAGACAAATACCCTCTACTTTCCTGGTAATCCCGTCTTAACTACCACAAAGACAAAATATATATCGTCATTATTGTGCCAAAGCGCAAAGTTGCATTTCTAATACCTCATACATGGGAGAATATGATGTAAACCACATTGAACCTTTACATTAGCTCAAAACTTTTAGCTCTTTTCCTGTAATTATATGCCTTGGGGTATTGCACATATTACATCAGTTAGTTTTAGACTTTTACAAAATGTCTAATCATAATATTTGGCGTTTTATGAAATTACAAAATGGGATATTTACAGGTTTTCAAAACTTGCAAAACCTAAAATTCTGGATAATGCTTATTTTCTAACAAGCAAAATCTTATATTTTCATCTTTTAGAAATGCCAAACGATAAAATGACATTTTTTAAAGCACTAAAATAAAGTATCCATGATTTTCAACGGTTACATTTTTCTCTTTTAAAGACCTTGTAATATTTTCGAGGCCCTTTATCCTTCACTCAACTGCGTTCCAAACACACTTCCTTCCTAAGTTCTTACGTTCTTATGGATTGAATCGGATTATCTGTCCTAATACTACATTGTTCCAGTGCTAACACCGTGTAGCCTACTTTCTTTCAAAAATCCTTAAATTTCAGGAAAAACAAAACTTGTGTGGTTAGAGAACACTACAACTACAACAACTACGGACAACTAGTGAAAAGCTTTCAATAATATTTATGTAGGCAGCAGGGACTGAATCTGGCATTGCATTATCGTTAGGGTCGGGAAATGGGAAGAAATGAGTATAGTTTCCATTGAAAATCTTGTGTTTTACACAAAGTATTTCTCAATCTACCAATATAGTCTCAAAGATTTTCTTCTCAATTCGTAATCCAAGTCCAATTCTCAAATCCGAAAAGTTTCAAAAGTTAAGTAAGTCACGACATGGAACAACAGAGCAGAGACAGAGAGAGAGAGAGAGAGAAACAGAAGAAAACAAGAGAGGACCCAAAAAGTGTCACACTTTCCTTCGAAATTTAATCACCTCAGTGTCAGTAGTGTACGGATAGACCTTATGTAGGTATATACGTACGTAACAGAGAAACATTTTCGTTTTATTGCGTTGACGGCTCTACTAATGATAAACCTTATTTTTGGAAGTACAAGTATACTATATAGCATATGCATAAATAATATGTGGGTGAAAGCACGCATGCTGGTGATGGAAGATATGGGACTGTAGTCTGTATGGAGATGAGTAGTGAGTCTTCCATGATCATTACAGAAAAATGGTGGGAAACTGTTGGGACTGCTGCAAAAACTTGCTCTGGGTAAAATCCTACAAAGTGCTTTTAGTTTTGCACGATCCGTATCGGATTCTAAATACTCGTAGTACGTGTACGTACGTACGCAGGTGCCTACCTACTGGTAGGTAGGTAGCTTCTAGGTAAAAGTGTACCGCGGTTCTTCAATTAGTCAACAAATCGAACGAATCGACAAGGATTTTTGATAAAACGTGTTTTAAAGGCTTAAAATGAATTAGTTTTTAATTTTTTCAAACCAGTTTTTATATAAAACTATATTTTTAAAGACGTGGTTTTGCTAAAATGCATATTTTAAGCAGATATTTTAAAACGTGTTTTATAGAAAAATAAAAACGGCAGAAAAGTAATTTTATAAAAAATGATTTTGAAAAAGTGGGACTTTGAGAACTTGTATTTTGCTTAAAAGAAGTTAAAAGAAACCTGCTTTCTAAAAAGTGCGTTTTTGTTTTTCAGAAAAGTGGTTTTTATAAAAGATGGCCTTGGAAAAGTGGGCTTTCAAAATTTTGTATTTTGCTTGAAAGACGTAGAAAGAAGAAAGAACTGCTTGTTAAAAAGTTTTTTTTATTGCACAAATGTACTTTTAGAAGTGTTTTTTACAGAATATGATTTTCAAACTATGATTGTATTTTTTAAAAAAGTATTTTAAAATTACCCACTTTAGACTGAATAAGCTGGATACTATAATATAATCGAGCTTATTAATTCAGTTCCAGAATGATAGGGAGTTACTGACTTTAGGGAAACTAATTTAAAACTTACGGTAGCCAGATTTATAGATTCATTTGCTATACCTATATACATATATAGATAGCATAGCCTCACTGATAGACTCACGTTCCTCTCTCTCTCTCTCTTCCTCACGGCCGTTTTTTCTTCTTCTCGTGATGAATATTTTTGGGATAAAATCGATTTCTACATTAATGGATTCTTTATACAGTAACTGCACATCATGCATTTTAAGTTTGGAGCTTTCTTTCCTTGTGCTTTCCCTTCTCGTTTTCCCTTTGGTGAGCTTCAGAGGCTCAACCGTGCATCCATGCATATGTATTTTTTTTGCTATTGGAAGGAAAAGGATGATGAAAGTTTCCTGGAAAGTTGATTGTCGATTTCGATTAAATGGAAAAATTACATGTGTGTCCCGATCTCACAACTTGATATTGATGTTTTCTTCTGCCTTAGTCTACAGTCCATATCTTGTCTTATTATTTATAACGGAGCGTCGTGTCTCCTGTAATTTGGTTTTTAGTAGCAGCCAGCAGCCTATTCCTGTATTTCCCCATTTTGCTGTGTCTTTTACTTATTCTGGAAAAGTTCCGTTTCTTTTTTTCTATTGAATTCCTTTCCAAGTTTTTAGTCCAAGGGAAAACACTCAGTATTTCAAAATTCGATTTTGTGACTTTCACCTTTGTCTTTCACTAACTTGTAGCTTAAGTACTGCTCTACCTTGACGCATTTTCGAAAATCGTGAATCAAACATCGTTAAGACCTACAACTGGAGGAATTATTTAATACAAAATTAAAGTTTACTTTTTGAACTATAGGATTAGCTTTCGTTTGCGGGAAATTCATGATTTCTATTTTGAATTTAAATCCGAATCCGAATCCAAATCCAGCTTCATAAGCCTAGCGAATGGGACCACACGAATGAACTAACCAAAACTAAACCTCTTTGTCATTCTTATTAGTAAACAAGGCCGCTTAAACTATTTGTTCATTACGTAAAAAGCTTCATTAGTTCAAAATCCGAGGGCATTTACTGATTTTGATAAGCATGGATCTAATATTAGTGACTGATGTTGATGCCCGTCTATCGCTTGTTGATGTGTATATTGTTCAATATTTTGTCCGTCCAACTCTTTTTTTAATAAATCGTATGCACCGTCCACGTAGACATGTTGCGACTGAGTTAGAGGCAAGGATTGTCTGTAGTGAATGTGAGTAGAGAAAGCATATAATTTATGAGCTCGTGAACAACTGTGCAGCAGTTACAACTAACTAACAGTATATACACTCTTATTATAGCTTTATTATAAGACATTTTATACCTTTAGCAAACGTCCAAATAATACAAACTGCTGTTTCTGAAAGCGTATGCAAATATCATAATTTGTAATTTTGCAAAACACAAAAATCAGAAATCATCATTTTTACCTTCACAAGACATAAAACTAGTATAATTTGCCATTTAAAAAAACGAAACTATCACGTTTTGCATCTCAATAAAATCTATGTTACGTATCACAATTGACATCTTTATAAAAAAACGTGCCACATTTCTCATTTTCAAAACATACCCTTGATGTTTTGCACTTTATAAATTATTTATCAGTGCAGTGTAAGAATAGCCTTAAATTTGTTTTCAGAAAAGGACCAATTTTTTTGTATTTGAACCCTTTAAAAACGCAAATCGTAAGTATGAAAGTGAAAACGCATACATAAATATCTACAATGCCAGTCATTTTGTAAGCAATCTACCGCCACTAGAATTGTGTGTCGTAATATTTGCGAGGCCCATCATAGGGCTTTCAAACGTACACGTGTTCTATCTGCCGATAATCGATGTGCGTACTTTGTATTGATTAATGCTTGCACCAGACATTGGAAACTTGTAGTAGATAGTCATATCACAAGTGCGTTCATATAGATAAAGATAAGAGAAAATATCTATCCAGCTAAATGCTAAATGTACCTACCTGAAATGTACACATAAAGACAAGTAAAATTGCTACAGATACCCAAGTATGGATAGTAACAGTATTTAGAACTTGAGTTCTGTAGAAACAGACAAGCAGAGACAGACCCTTTGCCTTGCCGTTATTTTTGGAGGAAATGATAGAAAATTTAATTCAGTTGAAATGTGTATCTGCTGGAGTAGAATGAAAAGTCTCCTAGGGCGTCGTTAAATAATTTATCCCATCGGTAGACAGACAGCAATCCTTTCTATTTCACTAGGTCTCGCTCTCTCTCTCCCTCTCTCATGCTAACATATTTATCGGTTGGGGGCGTCCATACATTACGTGAGCAATTTTCAAAATCTTGAACCCTCATCCTTTTCTTGGTAAAACTGTAAATTGTGCACATTTTTATACCCCTATTTGCATTTATATGAGTGGAAAGTTTACGTATTGTTCGTCACAAAAAACGAGTTGAGGTAATTTATGAACGCCCCCGAAGGTACTCGCCGTCCCGGAATTCTTGTCATCTTCCTTTTAAGAAGTGAAACGATTCTCTAGAGCGCGGATGCCTAATTTGAAAATTTCGTTTCGTCATTCCTCCACCACTACACAGAGTCTACTGTCTTCAATTCGAATTTGAATTTTAAATCTACAGGGATGCGGATGAGGGAGTTGGAGAGAGTATTACCAAAAAAATTATTTATGGTTTACATTATGCATGAATTCTGCTTTCATCTCATTCATGAATTTTCCATCCTACGATAAGTACACTTTCTGATCTGCATCTATAACGGATATTATATTAGTATGTACTCTATGTCTTCCTTGTAGAAACGTTGGTACATAAGATTTTCAACAATATTCTAAAATTTACTTGTACTGGATCCAAATGGAAATAAAGAGCTACTCCAGTTGGTTGTAGCAAAATCTCTTAGGATGTTATATGCTAGGACGGAAGTACGAATACACCCACGACCACGCATAAAGTGGTTTGAGAAGCAAAATGTCCTATTTTGAATTTATTTTGGGGCTCCATTTAAAAGGAGCTACATAACACTAAAGGCCAAGATACTCGTTACATTTTCAAAAATGTGTTTTGCACCTTCCATAAAATGACCTGTGTAAGGTATTAAATGAAATTTAAGCCCACGCTATTTTGCGGGTGTACCTGTTCTATGTGCATGCTAATGCTATCTGCTATCTATAGGACGGTAAGTTTTTGTAGCTATTCCAATAAAATGTACGTTTCTACTATTATACCAAGAACATACTGCACTTCTGTTAAATTTCTGCAAAACAAATGCTTCTCCCAATTCCTGCATATAAAAGTGAATAAGAGAAAAAGAGAAAGTATAGATTTTAAGCTCTCGTGTGCAGTTTAAACCGGTAAGACTTGCTCACTGTGTAAGGATTGAAATTCATTCTTTGAGCCCTTTGAGCAGCAAAAAAAGCAGCAGAAGCCCAAACTACACTAATGTCTATGAGATAATTAAGGGCGTAAGAGATTCAGATTTTAATACACTTTCTCCACCTTTCACCCTTCTTTATACCTTAGGCTTAATTCCTATTATTTCCACATGTTATGCAAAATACTTACAATACAAAAAGCGAGAGCTAAGTCAAGGTACTTAGAATTGAGCTACTTGTGCACAAATGGTCAGATAGAAGTATGCACCCCCTATACATTGTATGCACTTTCCGATTATTTGTCTATAATGAGTGCTACAGATGCAGTACATAAAGCTGGATTAATTTTCGTTTCATTTTCCCAAATAAGTACGTGCCTAACCTACAATTCTGATCCTCTGTACTATTATATGCAAGGGAGTGGGAATCCATAAAAAACCAGTGAATGAAAAGCCTGTTATTCTTACAAGATAAAAACAAAAACGACATCATTATCACCGCCTAGGCAACAACGTATAATTACGCATACCCAGGAGCAATCCCTTTGTACAGTATTTAGCAACAAAATACAATCGAAATATGCATATTAATAGTTAATAGTAAGACAGTAGTAAGACAGTTGCAAAACTTTCCATCTACACTTTCAAAATGCAGTACAATTGCGTACAAACTTTCACTTTAGATATCACCAAGAGACAGACCAATGGCATTTGAAAAAGCTAAAAATGCATGGGGTCTGCCTAAGCACTTCTGATTGGACGCAATGCGGATTTATTTGATATAATTATCCCTTAATTAGTTATGCCTAGAGAAAGTTCTTCTTGGAAATTTGAGACGGCTAACAATTAATTTAAGTCAGAATGGTTACGCACAAAACAAAACAACGCATAAAAGCATTTTAGAGGAAATTAGTCTGCAAAAAAGTTTGTATTTTTTTTCCAGACGAAACCCACAAACACGGTACAGTCTACGACGTTTTCATTTGTTACCGTTTTGTTAGACTGTCTTACTTAGTGCCACTGTACGGAGGTGAATGCTCTGAAATATCAATACTAATTTCTGCATCGTTTATACGCATTACTTAAATAGAGCTTTCACTTTCCCTAATGGCTTTCCCCTAGAAATCTTACATGTATCTCTGAGCCCGTGTCTATAGGTGATTGCGTGGGCGCCGGATAATTTCATTTGCACGGGGATAATTTACCCACTTAAATACCTACTTACGTTTAATGCCTTTGTGATTACCTGCATGGATGGATGGATATTATTCAAGGGAAATATTTACTCAACATTAGCCAGTATTCAAAATAGGTAAAAAGAAAGCACGGTTTAATGATTGCAGCTGGAATAGAGCCTTTCTCTTTTCAAAAATGAATTAATTGGCTGCAACGAATTAACGGCCCGTAAGCACACCACATCAACACCATCGTCAGCTGGCCCTTTAATTCCCTATAAATGTTTTATGGGCAATTAAAACTGCACCAAGGCGACATAATTTCCCCAGAGCCTATCATTGCAAACTTTTATAACACTCATTAAAAAGAGGCATAAACTGCACATAGACTATTAATTTTCACGCCTACTTGAGAGAAAACAAAACCAATTTTTTTAACACAGCCATGTTTTCTATGCCATGCTTTCTCCATACTAAAGTGAAAGTGCGTATTTACCAATGTATAGGCACTTCTTGTTTTGGTTCCAAAATAAATTACATTACATTAACTGTACTGATGTACCTTAATTTACTTACCATTAGCTACCTTTCTCCTTTCTGAATGTAGGCCATGGACAACGTAATAAATGACTGAGAAGGTAAATTAAGTCAGAAAGGTAAATAAAACGAAGCTTCTTAGCTTATTATCTGTATGTGAAGTATGCGTAACAAGGTAGACGACGAGGAGAGGGAGAGACTTAATTTAAAATCGAAGTAGAAAGACCTATTTCTGGCTCTGGTGTGGGCGGGTGGAGAAAGAGGGGCCATCTAAACAAGAAGCAGTGCTTATACATATGTATCCTTAGCATCTGTAGAAAATGGCCATAAAGTGAAATAAGTCCCAAAGTCAAGAGTTAAGAATAGAGATAGCATACGGGCAGTGGTAGAGGCTTAGCTACGATCAGATACATGCGTAAAGCAGCTATTGAATTTACAATAAAAAAGCGTTCTCTACTTTGCTTTCCTTTCCTCAAATTCTAGACCTGAATAGTGCGTAGGTACATATTTTATTCATTCAATCCTTTAATGCGAATGCATACAGCAAATACAAAGATAGGCTGATTTTTGTAATCTTTGCCTTGCTTGCGTGGGGAGAACGTACTATAATGCCTAAGAAGCAAACTGAGTCATATTCCTGCTGGAAAAGCAGTATTTTAAGGCAGTTGAAAGTTTGAAAAAATTTTTAAAGACCATGTTGATATTTTTTAACCACGTTTAGATAGAACATTGTGCGCCTTTTGAAAAATGTGTAAATATGGCATTTTATACCTTTTAATAAATGTGTAAATAAGACAATTTTCATCGTTTGAAAAACGCATACATCGGACATTTTATAACTCTTTCAACGTGTGCTGGTAAAATATTATGCACATTTAAAAAACGTGCAGATAGGGCATTTTGAACTTCTTCATACATGTGACAATAGGACAATTTGAACCCTTTTAAAAGCGTTTAAGTATGTCTTTTTCCAGCTTTTAAGAAAAGCGTTATTAAAATATTTTACGCCGTTGCAAAAATATTTCCTTTGAACACTTAGTAATTTTTAAAAATTATGTAAACAAGGCATTTTGTACGATTTTTAAGCTTGAAAAATCAAAACAATTAGTAGACTTTCAAATTAAAAAATGAAACATTTTGATACAATCGAAAACGTGTTCTTTGGTAATTGTATAATGATTTCAAAATTATGTAAATTAGACCTTTTGGCCGTTTAAGGAAGTGTTAAAAGGTCGCTTGCATTGTTTTAAGACAAGTTCACACAGTGCATTTCCGCAGTTCGAAATAATTTCGGAAGAAACAGTTTGCCTCTTAAGCGTCAATGTTCCGTAGTTGCGTGGCAAGTACTTAATACTAATATCCCACGTGTGTATTCCACCCCTGGGTCAGTCACTCTCTCGTATGCTAAGCTGCCCTCTCTCTCTCTCTATCTTTGCATGTAATTCGTTTCGACTAAAATTTGTTTTGCTCTCTCCTTGAAATGCAATAAAGGTAACATTTATTAACTATCCAAAGCCTCCAGTCAATGCTCATAAAGTAGACAATACCCCCAGCCAGAGCATTAAACAGCTCACTTTCACCCAATCTAATCTTAGACAACCCACCACCAACCAACAAGAAGGGATCATATAAAGACTCCGTTAAAACTTATTGCTGCGTAAAAAACAAGTGTATGGCCTACACAACACACTACACAGGAAAGAAAGCGAGTGAGAAAGAAAGAAAAAACTAAAGATAGAGAACGTTGCATATATTACGTCATTCAAATTGTTATGAAATCAGCCTTTCCCGAATCGTCCGCTAATTGTAAGTAGCAAATTATGGCATGTACTACGTTTTCACATTATAGAAGTTCGATTTTGCTTCGTAATGTGTATTATGATACAATATATTGTCTGTTAAAGTGAAAACAGTCGGATAGTTACATGTAAAAGATACACAAAATATAACTTTTAAGTCTCACAAATTGCGTGATTAGGACTTAACCTTTTCGAAACGATAGTATGTCTAATTTTACATCTTTTTAAAAGAGTACCTAGGTAGGTTACTTAGTTTGGACCTTTTTGAATGTGTGAATTCCTAGTTTTGATCTTTATGAAAGTGTTAGTTACTAGTTTTACGTCTTTTTGGAATTGGTAATTTATAGTTTTAATCTTTTTAAAAGTGTTACTTTCCAGTTTTTAAAAATTTTTGAAAATTATGATTTCTAGTTTTGACCTTTTTGAAAGTTATTACAGTTTTGACAATTTTAAAATTGTAATTCCTAGTTTTGACGTTTTTGAAAGTGTTAAGTTGTAGACTAAACGCTATTGTAAAGCATTACTTCCATGGTTTTCCAGTTGTGAATAGGATAAAGATGGCAATTAACTATTAATACTGTTTCAAAAAGAGCAGCATGTGGTGTTCAGAAATGTAAAACATGGCGCCGTCTTCAAATAGTAAGAAAAATAAAAAAGCACATTTGCATAAAATAAACCCAGTCAAGAAAAGCGTAGATCAACAATTTTTTTCATGAAGTAATACGTGAAAGGTCTCTCAAGATGGATTGTTTGTTGTTTTCCTACCTTTTTGTGTGCAGCTAGAGTCTGTTTGCGAGGGCAGGGAAGGAGTTGTAGGTGTAATTTGTTGGCGGACCGCGTGGAGGAACAAGTATTAAAGTGCAGGCCGTGTCATTTGTGAAGATTGACACAAGAATGAAGATGAAGAAGGTAAACTTGAACATCAAACTTTCACATGCTTTCCCTGCTTTCTTCAGTGGCATACAATTCTTATTTTTTCATCTTCTCCCCTGTACAACTAAATTGCTCTTCCTCCTTCGCATGTACACTTTCTTTATAATCTAACAAGTTAACTCACGCTTGAGCTCTCCCCTAGCAGAAGCAATCCTATCCTTCGTAGTATACATGTGTATGTATGCGTGTATATCCGTACTGCTAGCTTTCTAGCTTCACGAAGTAAAAATAGAATAAATACGCACGACGGTGGACGTATTATGGCCATTTACACAGACACCAGAAGCCTGTAAGCTACTACATTTTTGTTTCCTTTCACTTTTCCCTTTCGGTTACTTTCACTCAATGAGTCGATTCAGAGGTGAGCTTCGTATCGTCGAATCTATTCTTTCTTTTTCTTGACTGCAAATGAACTGTGATGAATTCCATTGTACTTTTGACGATCGACTTGGATTTTTTATTTATGTGCCACTCAGTGGTATTTCAATCAAGATCTACTTCATTCGTTAGTTTAAAATATGAAGTAGGAAGTGGCAAAACCAGTCTAATATTTTTGGTATGTATAATACAATAACAGTCCGTTTTGCTCCATGACCTGTTGATGTGTTTTTGAAAATGTGCAAACTGTTTCACTTTTCTAAAAAGGTGTAAAATGTTTTATTACACTTTTCTGAAAATTTGCAAAATGTTTTACTACACTTTTCTGAAAAGGTGCAAAATGTCCTATTTACACTTTTCTGAAAAGGTGCAAAATGTCCTATTTACACTTTTCTGAAAATTTGCAAAATGTTTTACTACACTTTTCTGAAAAGGTGCAAAATGTCCTATTTACACTTTTCTAAAAAGGTGCAAAATGTTTTATTACACTTTTCTGAAAATTTGCAAAATGTTTTATTACACTTTTCTGAAAAGGTGCAAAATGTTTTATTACACTTTTCTGAAAAGGTGCAAAATGTTTTATTACACTTTTCTGAAAAGGTACAAAGTCTTATTTACAAGGTTTGAAAAGGTGCAAAATGTCCTGTTTACACGTTTTTGAAAAGATACAAAATGTCCTATTTACAAATTTGTAGAAGGTGAATAATTTGTTCAAAATATGGAATAGTCACAGATAAAATATAATCTGATATCCATCCATATGCCATAAGCTAAGATAAGTACCTTAAGAGACGCAATTGTAAAAGCTATTACGTAATAAGCGAATAAACAGTGGCATCCCATCCTTAGTCTTTCAAGATTAGATAACCTGACAAAAAAATAAATCCTTTATTTCCATTTCACAGCGCAACTTTTTTCTTTATGCTTGCCCTTATTGTTGATAAATTGTACAGTAAGCTAACTATATTGCCATTATGTATTCTGCTTTCTTGCTGTCCCCAGAAAGTGGTGACAGCATCGCATCGTAAGAAAAGCTTGAAACTGTATACGGAGAATATTGTCCACATACAAGTGTATACTTTGGATTTGTTTCTCTCAATAAGTTTTTGGTACAGAATTTACTGTAAACGAGCGAGTTTGTATTGGAAAAGAAAGAAAGAAAAAAGTTTATAAAAGCTTGAAAAAAAAGCTAATCATGTAACCTATCAAAACGTGTATAGCTATAAAGCATATATCAGTATGAGAATTTCTCGGACAAGTTTTCAAGACGACACACGAACTACAGTCGAAGAGAGCTTCGTCCTTTTCACAGTTATTTGCTCTAAGACGAAAAAGAATTTTTTTTTGTTATCTGTCCAAGTAACTTCAAGGAGACCAAGACATAATTCCTTTAAATTGCCTCTGAGTGTTTCCAACACACATTTCTGCCCTCTCCAATTCAAAAACTACATAAAGCCAAAGCCAGAAGGAGCCAGAAAGAAATAGGACGAGACAGAGGACCTTATTTTCCAAAGAGAGAAAAAAGTCTTCCCCATGCTTTGTAAACATTGGGCCAGACAATCATTCTGTCTATTTAGGGTCAAGCCATAAATTTCCTCTCAAAAAAATCACAAATTTTGAGCCACAAACACCTATAAGCCCAAAGAAGGACTTTCACTATATACTTTTACCAATGACCACCTAACCTCGACGCCTCCTGCTGTCCTGCTTATGGACGACCCTTTAGACTTAAGCACCTAGTGGTGAGATGAAGTGCAAAAGTGTACATCTACATCTTTTCAATTCATTTTTGAAGGTCAACCATGAGAAAGTACTATTGAAGAAATATCAGTAAGGTTGTTAGGAGGAGAAAGTTGGAAATAAAACTGATTGAAAGCTCTGTGACTGGGCTTGTCTTTTTGTTCGTTTTTTTTACTTTGGCTTTTTCATTTTTTTTGTTGGTGTATTGACTCGCACCGCCCGTCCTTGTGATACTTGAGCCTTGTTGTTTTGCTCTCCCTCTCTCTACCTGTCAACCAAAGCGGACGTCAACGTCCAAAAAGTCAACAGCCAAGTGGACCACTGACTGTGCACAGTCTCTATAGTTTGTGCCAGTTATAATTTTTACGTAAGTTTTTCTTTCCCCTAAAATGGACTACTGGACACACTCAGCACACAAAGGAACTTTCTTATCGTATCGAACTTTCACTATCGCGCAGTTCCTTCCTTCTATTTTTGGAATCTATTTCCAAAACCTCGAGGCAAAATGCAATGAAGAATACAACAATAGAATGTCTCCAGTCCAGTAGTACTAGTAGTGACCTTCGCTTTGACAACATCATCATTTATTTCGATTTTGATCACCTCTGTCAGTTTCTATACAAAATTTGATTGCGATTATATTTTCCAGCGTTGCGTTGGTGGGTGCTGATTTTGACTCGTGATTATACTTACCGTCTTATTTGGCTTCGTAAATAGAAGTGGGTTTTTAACCTACAAAAGTTCTTTTTACGTAAAGACACTTCCTAGGGGCATTTCAATTATTACGTCATAGAATATTTGCCTAGTGATTTATTTTTTATTCCCCCGATCACAAAAGTAATTAAGATTCACCACGATCTACTAAAACCAGACCAGTCGTGACACATTGCAGACAGACAGTAATGCCCTCCTGACAGTAGATCTTATGATAGTGTCTAGTCCATATGAATGGTTCCAATTCCAATTCCAATTCCAATCCAACAATCTTAATGAAAATATTAAAATGGGGGGAAATGAGTTGTAATAAATAAATAACATTGTAGGGCTATATTCAAAATTGTGTCCAATTTGACAGCTGACAGCCCCACGTCAATTTCTGACCCTCAACGCAACGCTCCAAGTTTAAAAAAAGTAGTGACTCATTCAGCTGCTGGGTCCAACACGAGAGAACTAAAACAGGTGCAGCTTCGAAGAAAAGAAAGAACTGTAACAAACTGTTAAAGATGTACATACCTGATTGTGAATAACGCACGTGTCCATGAATCCAATGTAAAACATGAAAAAAAACACACAACAAAGTGACAATTAGTAGAGCATGTAAACAACTAAATATGTAGTTTCATGGGCAAGGAGCCCAGCATTTATTCTATTAGTAAAACATTTTAGCAAGTCGTCAGTACCGTATTTATGTAATTCTTAGAACATACATACTTTTAAGTGTTTAAATATTTAATTGGAATACGTACGTACACATGATAGACGAAAGTTTCCTAGAAATTGATATCAGTACAGCACAGTACACAAATACAGTTTACAATCAGCGACCATAAATAATGTATTACATTGAGCTTGCCAATCTACTACTATGTATGCATTTTGTAGACACATACATATACATACTGTAGTGTACATACACTTCCCAGAAAGAGAAACAGCATAAAAATAAAAATAAAACCTTATTGTTAGTTTCTACAGCTTTACAACAGTTTCCCAAACTTAAACAAAAACTTGATGGGGAAATAGTTTTTGAACTACAGTAAGCAGCTTGCGCTTTATGAGCCTTCGAACATCCTTATATACATACATACGTATGTACATATATAGGTACTGGCTACACAAAAATAGAATACAATCCGGATTAAATCCACGAGGGAGGGACTGTGAGCTACCATAAAAATATAATCTTTGTATACTTTTTTTTAGTTTTTTTCTATAAATAAAATTTAATAGTGGCTCATACATACGAAAATAACTTTAGACTTTGAATAATAACAATATCTGTATTGTAATACACTTGCACACAAAAAATAAAAATTCAAAAAGAAAAGCAATGTAAAAAAAAAGAAAGAATTCTTTCATCTTTGGGCTTCCAATGCAATGCAATGGTGAGGCTTGGAGAAAGTCGAATAACAAAAAACTTTTAAATATTTCTAGAAATAAAATGTAAAGTTGGCCAAAAGTTTCAAAAGTTACTTTAGAAATTCACGATTAGCACATTTATGTAGGTAAGTTTTTTTTCCATTGAATAATGCACTCGTATATTTCAATAGTGTATGTATATAACTACAACTACTACAGGCAGTTTCAGTTTCCTTCAGGATTAATTACGCAAATGGATTCATAAATTAGCAAAACGCTCTAATTCCTCCACACTTGATTACCCCGTATGAATGTATGAATTTATTTGGAAAGGAAAAAGGAAGCAGTTGATGGAGAAAAATTTGGGAAATTGATTGGCCACAACATTTAAGATATTAAAAAGTATTTGTTGTAACATTTCATTTCAAATTCAAACGATTCTGTAGAGCTGTGTACTGATAACTCTAAGGCCTAGACCAAGCCGAATGCCACCCACGTAGCCTTCAGCTAATTCTGGGAATGACTAGGTGGATTTGAGGATGAGATTGAGAGGATTATAAGGGAGTATAAAAAAGGACATGATTTCAAATTCTAATCCCTATCTTATGAGGAACTAACTAAGAAGCTTCCATAATAATACATTAGCCCCACTTTTATTGAAAAGGGAATGTGAATCTGAAGTGGAATGTAAAAATAATACGCGAGGAAGGAAAGCTTGGCGTGGAGCGTTTGAGATGTTGAGAAGGTTGGTTATTATCATTTCACCTAGTTTGGGTGTTGTGTGAGAGACAAGGGAAGGGATTACAAGACTGTCTGAATAAAATATACAAGGAAAGAGATTTTAACAATTATTTATGCCAGAATGCACAATCTGAATCCGAGGAAGCAAGGATGCTAATTCTCTGCTCAAATCTAGCCATGTGCAGCATGGCATTAAGACTTAAGACATTACAGAAGCCCGTGCAGTGGGCTTCCTTCCCTTCCAGGCTCCACTCATCTCTCGGCTCGCTGGCCTGGTCTAGATTCTAAGGGAAGCTTAAGGAATGCTCTCGAATACTTTTATACATGCTGGAGAGGGATGGCTCAAATATTACGGTTTGCTAGTAATTAATTGGCTTGACAGGCGTACAAATGGGAAGAATCGTGAGAGTTTGTCCCTTTTTAGTCGTTTAGAAACGGTAATGCATCTTAGTTTTACGAGGTTTTGAAAATGGTAATTTCTAGTTTTAACCTTTGTGAAAGTTCTAATTTGTGAAAGTTCTAATTTCTAGTTTTGACATTTTTTGAAAGTGTCAATTTCTAGTTTTGACCTTTTTTGAAAGTGTCAATTTCTAGTTTTGACCTTTTTTGAAAGTGTCAATTTCTAGTTTTGACCTTTTTTGAAAGTG
>JAQFZC010003573.1:0-18407 GCA_034695205.1 Dicyrtoma fusca | reverse complement strand
TCACCCACAGTGACTGGTTGAGTCAGGTTGTATGGACCGAAACGGTCAAATCGACCCAATGAATAAATTCATTCACTAACACCAACCATTTAATTCACGCGATTTTTATTGCAGTGCATATGGATGTCCCTGGTTAATGATTTAACGATTAAGCGGTGCATCTTATTTTCTATAAATCAAATCATTAGTTTTGTTAGGCCTCCATCAATTTACTGGCCATAGCGGATCCGTTAGAGAAAAAAATCCGAACCAACCTAGCATTGCATCATCTTAAAACACCGTTTCTTGACACTGTCTACATTATATTTCAGCTGATTGTTTTCTCAAAGACAGTGTTACTAAGAAGTCCTGCAATGAAATGGCAATGAGGTGTCGACGTGCTAGAAAAATAATTTCAGAATTATCGTGTTCATAAAAACGAAAAGTAAGCCAGGAGCCAACATATCGCTGCTTAAGAACCAAAAAGACCGGTATCCATAAAAACAAAAGATCGAATATTTCTGTCTGACACACATGCAAGCGCATAGGTACGAGCCGCTGTTAAAACGTTTCGAAATCGATACTTTCCATGTTTTGAAAGAATTTAAACATAAAAATAAATTGTGCAGGTTTTAAGAAAGTTTAAATCGATGTTTTGCATTCTTTTAAAAAGGGAAAAAATTAGCATTTACACTGCACTGTGTGCATAGCTGATTTAATCAATATGTTATTAAGAAAAATATAAAAGGTTTATGCACTTTTTCGGGCTACGGATACCCGTCCTTTTGAATCTTAACCGACGATATGCAGGTACGTTTCACTAAAATTCATCCGTATAGTATCCGGGTAGGAAGATCTTAATGGTAACCACAGGGAAGACTGAGTGTAAACTTCAATCTAATCCAACTCAAACTGTGGTTATTGTAATTTGTAATTAGTACTTTTACTAGGAATTAAGTAGCGGAGATCAGAAAGGACAATGACACTGGTAAATACTCTGGAATCCAGGTCTGATAATTTTTGCGTCTCCTAAAAATTATCTCTCATTCATATTTCTATTCCAGAAGAGACGATTTGTGTACGATGACCCACTACTTGTAATTATCCGTACGCAATCGTAATTAGATATACTGCACAGTTGCGTGTTACTGATACCACTAGATACATATTATACTATTGATAATAGTTCAAAGAAAGTAATTTGCTACTGTAGTTCCCAAAAGTGTGCTGCGTTAACCCTACTGCAGTACAGCAAGGACTTTCTGAAACTTCATTTAGCTAGAGTCAATCTAATCTAGTCGACGCTTATAATTAACAAGAAAAATAGAACGATAAAATGACGTTCCGAAGACTTCCATTGCAATACCGACATCTTCAAGATACAATTCTGGGGAAAATTAATATCTTGGAACAAATTATTGTGCACTATCAAATAACACCGAGAATTTTCAGGTGTGAATGGCAGGAAAGCAATCAGGACCTTTAGTTCTTGCAAATGCTATAATGATTGAACTGGGTAAGTGATTGATACAATTTGAACTTTTCCTTGTATAAAAGTCTGTGGCATAACTAAAGACTTCACATTCGGCATTCGTCTTACTTAATACTACAATAAGTATCACCAAACTATTAACAGCTACTAGCAGCATTTCATTTCAGTAAATAATTATTTTCAACTTTTTTTTGAATATTTCAAAACGTTTGCCATGAAGACTACTATTGTTTTGATCGCATTACTCGTGGCTGCAGCATCTGCTAGATTCTTTCATGGTGGGTCCTAGTCCTAAGTAAAGAAATTGAACCTACATACATAACTAGATTTTTGGGTGTGGTGTAACTTGTGTGGCAACTTGTAAACTACGTAGTCATTTTAAGCTTTATGTATACAAAAATTAATTCAAAATTTGGATTGTTGCAAATTAATTGGCAGTTCCAAATCTGATCAATAATGCTCAGCAAATTTCTAATGCAAGAGCAGGAGCCAATGGAGTTGCCATTGCACAAGGAACCGCCATTGCCGGCAATGGTGGTGGGAGAGGTTCGATTTTTTGAAATTTTTGTAAAATTGTGTTTAATTAATACATAGTGTAATTGTAATCATAGTATTTTCTTACCACTGGGAATAATTCTAACAAAATATGGTACTAATTTAAAGGTCTAATAAACATTGCTTCACAAAGATCCACTGCGATTGCTGGTCCCAATGGTGTCGCTATCGCCGGTGGTTCAGCAATTGCTGGACGAGGTAAGTTTTTTTCTTCGAAATCCTATAAAAATTTTTAAGGTTTTTTTGAACGACCTGATAACAACATTTTCTCTGAAGAATTGTACGTATGTTTTCAAAAAAACTATTTGAATTCTATAAAGGAAAACGATCTGCAGCTGTAGCTGAGTTACCTGAGGTTCACATTACTAAAGGAAGTAACAGCACTTCTGTTGCGGTTGGGAACATCACCGTTTCTGCGAAGGCTAAAAATAGTCGAGGTAACTATATTATACCATAGTTGTTATACAGATGTTAGGGCACTACATGAAATATCAGAAATAAGGAATATATTTATTATAATAATAAATTCCTAGTATTTAAATTAACTCATTGCTTGTGTTGCTTTACAGAAGGCAGACACCTTCCCCTTCTAGGACTACCCCTGCTGGGAGGCGGAGGTAATTAATTGTTACTCCCTAATAATATTTTATTTGTCATATTTTTTGTATTTACGGTGCTGTGGGTGAAGATGTGACGAGTAAAGAATGGATATTAATTTTGTAAGATTAATGACACTTTTTATCTTATTTTTAGCTGTTGCTTCATCAAGAAACACGGCAATTTCCCTTGGTAAATAATTTAATTTCAATTAAGCACTTATGCTTCTCTGGAAAACTTAAACGAATAAATTTAATAATAAAAATATTCGTGTAAGTTATTACGGACTCATAAAGTGTTTCGTAACCGCGCATTACCTAACAAAATTGCTTTTTTAATTTTTTAGGACCTTTGAGTATTGCTTCGTCAAGGAACACTGCCATTTCACTTGGCAAATAATTATGATTTGCAATTGTTTTTGTATTACTATTGATTGTTCAGGAAAACTACCGCAAAAAAATCAGAGTTAAACATACGTTTCCTTTTCAACTTGGAAATCCACGCAGACGGTCCATTTAGAAATCCTTAATTTATTTATATTATAATAACAATATTAAATATCTTGATTTTAAAAATGCATTCAGTATGCAGTATTGTTGTAACAATAGTTCGAACTAACAGGTTAATTACAGCATGAGTGTATGGTTTATAATTTATTGCAAATGCAAAGTAAATAAAATAAATGTGTTTTTTAAAGTTCAATTGCACAAGAAAGGAAGTACCATTCGTGTAGTGCTTATTCAATCATGAAATCATGAAAGTCAATTTATTTTAAATAGTGTATCACATAATTATTGCCAAACGAACCCTACACAAAATTAGGGTGACAGGATTTATGTATAGGTATATAAGAATAAGTCTGTATTTAAACTCTTCTTTAATTTGTAAAAAACAATACTGATTGACGATTGATAATTGATAGATACTATTTACTGACAAAATTGGGATAAAGTTGATTTATGTAAATGAATAAAATTAAAAATTAATAATAAAATTAGAAAAAGGCAAAACGTTCATTTGAATGGATGTCGCATTGCCCTAGCCTCTACTGATAGAAACTGAAAGTGGGTTAAAACTTTGTTTTGCCCTTTTTTCTCGGGTTCCCGGCTTTCAGTTCGGGGAGACGAGAAGGGAGCATGTGATGAGGCTCGGAACAAGATACAAATCCTAAATTGTTTCTCTGCTCTTTAATGACTTTAAACGAAAGAAGATCTCATCGCACGAGCCCAGCCTACTTGTATCAGCCAGTGATCATTCATCAGTTTAATTGTTGGGATCACTTCAGGTATTAATAATTATTGACTTACACCTCTTCCAGACTTTTAAAGATTAAAGAACCCACCCACGGTACCTACATTGTATTAAGCATTAATATTAGTTTACTTGTTATTTATTGATTTAGCTGAGCTGAGTCGTACTCGTAATCTTAAACAAAATTACTTTATCCTCGACCCTCGCCCTTAACACGTACCTACGGAATATTCCATTCCTTGAAATAACAATCAACACAAAAATATTTTTCAATAGTTATTTACTAACAGAGTACCGAAGCTACTTGTTTATAACATTTAACTTACCTACAATACAAAATACAACGTACAACCTATCATCGATGGTGTTACATTGTTAAATATTGATCGAGTTTAATGCATGAACTAAGGATAAGTTGAAAGTATTACTTACTTAAACAATAAATAACAAATACGTACTTAACTAAAGTGTATAATTACCTACTGACTGGTGGCGGTGCTACTTAATTATAGGTGAGTTTACATCTAACATAGTTGATAGTCGAGGTAGGTTCTTTCCACATTCTGAATTCTGACTGAGTGTGTCAGTTTTGTTTTATCGCTGGCTTGATATGTTGTGCTTAGAGTAGTCAATATTGTAATTTGTAATTTATTGAGTTAAAAGTACATATTGTATAGACTGTGACCTAATCTACGGTACTTTTGTAAAGTCTGAAGTTTGTAGTAGTTAACTAGTTGTGAGTGGTTCTTGCTTTCAGAGTCTGAACATCTGATCTTTTTGAATCGAAGTGCAGGAGTGCAGTCGCCTCTTGGCTCTTTGAGTGTTCGTTTGCTCGTCTTGAGTATCACATCACACTATGTAATTAAGTACCTAAATAAGTTTAGCGTTGCACTGTCTGTAATATTTTATAATCTGTAGACACTTGATTAGTTGAATTGTGGAGGGATAAAGAGAACTAGTAAGTTAAGACGGGAATATAACTTCAATTTATTTAAGCTGTTAACTTTTGAAAGGTTAAAAGTGACGTTCACTGTATGTTGAATTGTGTGAGTTGTTGGGTTGAGTGTTATGTACCTAACTTGATTTCGACTTTGTTTGTGCTCTACATTATATTTTTATGTGGGGAATACAGCAAGCGTTTTTTTAAAAAATATATAACATATTTCATATCTATTTAATTATCCAGAGTGATTGACTGACGTCAGGCGTATTTGTTTTTTTTGTTTCCATTTGCAGGCAGTATTTACAGCCAGCCTTCCTACTACAGTTAGTTCTGGATTGGATTGGGTCCAGAAATTCCACAGCACCGATACCGATAAGCAGTGCAGTTGGTCAAAGTCAGCGGAAAAGTCAAGGTGACCTTAGGAAAAGATCCGAGAAAGTTCCTGTTGGTGTATCTCTGGGTCTTGGTGCTGGTGGGGAGTGTTGAAAGTGTAAATTAAAAATAAAGCTAGACGAAACATGTCTGGAGCTGGAGATGACGGGCCGATCGGGAGACCCATCGGTCAAGGGTCACATAAAGGAAAGGGAATTGCAGTACTCACTTCTGGAGGAGATTCTCAAGGTAATTTTAAAATCGAATTTTTAATGTAGATTTTTACAGAGACAGTCTGAGGCTAAAAATGATTTGGATGTAATTTTCAGTGGGCAATAGATTTTTTGAAGTAGGTATATCTCAATGCTTGTGACTTTACAATTCGAAGCGGTCGAGACCGGCTCTGTAATTACCGATTACTATGTCTAAAGACATGCTTCATTTTTTATTTTTATACTTTATTATTTGATTTGTAATTTAAACTTTGAATTTGTAAGCTCACACGTCATGATTTCGTGATATTGTAGTGCACAGCATTATTTAAGAAGCACCTAAGATATACCTATACATTATGTATAGGTATATCTTAGTCGTAATCATAAATGTTGTGTAGGGGGAACACATTTTTTTTCAATTATATTTAATGCCCGTACCATACTTTATGGTTATTGTTATTATACTGCTTGTTTTTCAGTCAGATTTAATTTGTACGTATGCACCTGTAGATAGAATGTTCTAAAGCGAAACATGCTACATACATTGCACAGTGTTGTTCGTGTCCACTACTGCTCGGGCTTATGTGTATCCCTATGCCTTATAGCTATTTAACCTGACCATGCCATTTGAAAGTCAAAGGTAGAATCTAGAAATAATTTTAATAGCTTCACTACAAATACAGGATCCAAATGTAGCCGACACACTGCACTGGTTAATTACTTTATTTATGAGCATGGTAGTTAAAGTTGTTGAAGGCTACACTTAGCTACACCAGATTTCTACTATTAATTATGCATTACAAATTGCAAGTGTCTCATTGTGATGCAATCCACACATGTGCCTGCCCTGCTTAACTCAGTTTGATTTAAATTCTGAATCTGCTTCCACATCTCTTATATAGAATTACAGTACAACTAGACCCGTGTAGTAGTTCCATTATAAGTTTTCTGTGAAGGAAGATACTTGGTTTAGTATCAGCTATCAACAGTCTCACAGTAAATTAGCAAAATATTTATGCATAACATAATTTGACATGATTTCACATTCAACATTGAAATGGGATTGACAAATGGGAAGAGTATTAATGAGAAAAATGGTAGAAATTTGAATCGAGTTCCATTTCCATTCAACGAACTTTGTTTGATAAATAATGTTGGTAACGAATTATGGTGTGTGGTGTCTTTCAGTAGCATCATTTCATTTCAATATCCGTCACGCAGGCAGGGTAGATGGTCGTATTCTGCATTCGATACTTTGACTCTGTATATAATAAATTATGAAGTAATTTATGCAACAGTTATTTTGCTTTGTGTACATAATCATAATGATATGCAAGTAGGGACAGTGCAGTGTAGTGGTGTACGTGATGCATGTAACGTTGTGCTATTTAATTACTACGTTGTACACGACTACTACCTGCTTTTGCAGACGTACTTATAATAAATTAGTATAATATTAATAAGCACCTATGGTTCATCACATCAGTAAATGTACTAGATAATATTAATGGCTCTCCAACAGGTCTTTCCTTTCAAAAGGCAGCTGCATTTGCAAAATGGTTAACTCCATTTAATACTCCACATTTACAATAAGTAGCAAAGCATGCTATTGTTGGCAACCTCGTTGTATACTGTGCCTAGAGTACCTACCTATAATTACCTATATGAATTTGATACTTGATTGTGAAGTGCTAGTGCAGTACGTACTAGATTCAGAATTCAATGACGGAACACGTTTAGAGGAATCACATGTAAGACCATTCTGGAATAATGCACCGCTTGAGACTGAAGCTGAATAGTAGATGGTAGTTGAACTAGAAAAATGTACTGATGTAATTTAGTTAAGAATTCCAAATAAATTCGAAGCGCGGTATTTTACGTAGCGTGTAGCACAACATGTTTCGCATTTTTGCAGAGGTTCTTTTCCAATTAAATTTGTTCAGAACACACCTGGATGAAATGAAACGACCTGAAAAAGTCGAAATAAGATTTTACTGTGTATTTTATTTACCAATGTATTTTATATGAAATTACAGGAATGAATGCTGCTACGCGAGCTGTGGTTCGAGTTGGGATTTATTTAGGATGCAAAGTCTTCTTTATTCGCGAAGGTTACCAAGGACTCGTTGATGGTGGCACGTACATTGAAGAGGCAAAGTGGTCATCTGTGTCTGGAATTATTCACAAGGTGATTGGCAATCCCAACTTCCACGTTGTCGCTTGTCATTGACGTTGGATTACTGTTTTTAATAGATAACGTGTTGTTGTTTTTGTTTTTATATTTAGAGGTCGTATCGATCTTGGTATATGTATGTATGTTTGTACAATCAAGCATTTGGTTCTAGCATGACTAGATACAAGAAAGTGATGGGATTTCAAATGTAGTTTTATTTTTATTGTTTTGCTAGGGTGGTACTGTTATCGGCTCAGCCAGATGTAAGGATTTTATGACCAAGGAGGGTAGGATGAAGGCGGCTAAAAACCTATTAGACAAAGGCATCACGAATCTTGTGGTGATTGGCGGAGATGGTTCCTTGACCGGTGCGAATTTATTCAGACAGGAGTGGCCTGAGATTCTGGATGAACTTTTCAAGCAAAATAGAATTACAAGCGAGCAACGTGCTCAACATGGTCACCTAAATATATGTGGCATGGTCGGTTCTATTGACAATGACTTCTGTGGAACGGACATGACAATCGGTAGGAAACAAGTTCATTCATTGTTGTGAATTCTTGTAATTACTTATGAATTTATTGTTTACCTATGAAATAATATTACATTGGTAATCGTACTTTCTGTAGTAGTCACTTATCTGTAAATCGGAACTAAAACTCCTGTATGTATGTAATAATAACGGATAAAAATGGATGAATTTTTATTCTGCAGGCACGGACTCGGCCCTTCATCGTATAATTGATTGTGTGGACGCAATTGTCTCTACGGCCATGTCCCATCAACGTACTTTTATTCTTGAGGTTATGGGGAGACACTGTGGGTACGTAGATTTTGACTCGATTCGGATACATAAGAAAAGTGTCAGTTTTATAGTAATATTGCAGCAATTGAAAATTACGAAGCTGATTCCGAGCTCGAATTAGAAATTTTAGGAACTGTAGTCACTCTTCTGAGGCACTGATTCTGAATTGTACTGTAGCAGCACCAGCAGCATTCCTCTGTCATTATTAGTAATTTGATGTATCTATGTACCTAGATAATATTATTTGAACTTTTTTGCATTGACTCGGATATTTTTGGAAGTTGGAGATTCATTCATAATTTTGCATTTTGCCTTTCTCCTCAAAAGTTACCTGACGATAGTGGGAGGATTGTGTGCTGAGGCGGATTTTATTTTTATTCCTGAAAATCCACCTCCACCAGAGTGGCCACAAATCTTATGTGACATACTTGGACAGGCAAGAATGCATAATATATTTTTGTTTCTTTTATTATTTTGTATTCATTTTACATTTACTCATGTTTTAGTTCCTACGTTTACCTATTTTTATTATTATTTTTTGAATATTGGTTGTAGTTGTTTTGTTTGGGTTTGATATGGTTTTTGACGGAAAAATCATTGTCATTGTTTTACAACGCTAAACAACGGAAACTACGTTTTGTGAGCGCAACTCTGTTAACGTGTTTGAAAGTTAAAAGTGTCTTACCTGAGTGTATTGGTACGGGGAATAATTATTTCGTGAATGTAAACAGAAATAGAACTACACACTAAATCAAATCAAATAATAATACTAATTCATTGCATAACTTCAAGTCACAGAAGTCGTTCTGTGTAGTAAAGGGTCATTAATTAGACCTGGCTATTACACGTTGAGTCGTTTAGTGCAAAATTAGTTGTTAGTTCTTGTCAGGGATACAACATATTTTAGTTATAGATAGCTTATGTATGTTCCGTTACTCTCAAGCGATTCGTTTAGCCATTTTAATTACAATGTAATGTCATGTTATGTTAATAAATGCTGGATGTTTTTTCTAACAAACACGTTGTACTAAGTGAGTTGCTTCTCCCTTTTGCTTGTCAGATATTTGGCATTAGTGGGTGCGTTGGCGAGTGAAGCTGACTACGTTTTCATCCCGGAGTGGCCACCAGAAAGAGACTGGCCTACCAAATTGTGCAACAAATTACTCCAGGCAAAGCATTGTTTTCAATTAATGGATAATTCGCAATGCTTTATGTTTTGATATCCTGCTATGAATCTACCATTAATACACTTTGCTACAATTAACAGAGCTTTAATAATTTTGGTTGGCTGGTAAATTTTAATCGCGTGCTTTATTCTAATATTACTTACCTTCTGCCAGTGATTTTACGAGCGTTCTCTTTCTCCGATGTATGCATGTTCGATGTTGATATCAACGTACTTGTTAAATATTTTTTTAGTTTATTTCTTTGTAGATATTTTACTATTTTTTCTTGTACGGGGTATTTAAGTTTGTAAATAAAAGGTAAGTCTGGTTCTAATATTTACTTAATGTATGTGTGCGTTGTGTAGGAGAGAGCGGCGGGTCAAAGGTTAAATATCATCCTTGTGGCAGAAGGTGCAATTGATCGTAATGGCGACGCAATTACTGCGGAGAAGATCAAGCAGGTTGTTGTTGACAATTTGAATCAAGATACGCGAATTACCGTGCTGGGTCATGTGCAGAGGGGTGGAAGTCCTTCTGCTTTCGACAGAATCTTGGTATGTACACTCGTATTTTGCTGCAGCTTGAATGTTTCATTAATTATTAAATGTGGTGGTGATTTTAATTTAGTAAGTACTAACTTTCCTGATAATTTTTTATAGGGTTGCCGAATGGGGGCGGAGGCTGTAATGGCACTTATGGAAGCAACACCTGAGTCAGAAGCATGTGTTGTGTCACTGGATGGTAATCAAGCAATTCGACTTCCACTCATGGCGTGTGTTGAGAAAACAAAAGCAGTTGCCAAAGCCATGAGTGAGAAACAGTGGGATATGGCTGTTCAGTTACGTGGAAGGTGAAAAAAAGATTCTTTCAAAGAATTAATCATTAATTATTTAGTTTAAATATTCACCGTGCTTGTAGTTTGTCCTTGTTTAAATTGTTTTCTGCTTTATGTGTAGGAGTTTTGCAAGAAACTTAGATACATTTAAAATGTTGACAAGATTGAAGCCACCGAAGGAAGCTTTTGATGCTCAAGGACATGGAGTTGTAAGTTTGTATTAAATGGAAACTAATTCTTGTATTAATCTTGTATTATTGTTTCGTAATTTTTATTTAGTTATTAATGGGATCATTATATCATCAGTACAGTCTACTGTCTACAGTGATTACTACTATTTCCTGTACCAGGGTTGGCATGTTAAGTTAAAATACAACCGGGATCGGTTTCGGTTTTAAATTAATTGCAGTAATGAAATGCCGAAAGAAAGTGTTAATAGTGCGTTTTGTGATTTGTGTTTTTCATACTTAATGTCTTTGTCATCTCACAGAAGCAAAGGATGCTCACCAAGGTATTGTCCCATGTCATATTTTTGCTACTATAGCATAGTTCACCCTTTTTTATAAATGTATTGGACCCTGACCTGACCTGACCTTTGACAGTTGTTTTATGTTGAGCATCTGCCACAGCTTTAGAGCAAATCACAGTCACCTCTGTCGTATGTCTGTCTGTCATTCCAATGTCCAAAGCTATAGTAGCTCTATCTATCTGTAATACAGTTTTAGAATATTTAGTGAAATTATGTAGAACCCATCATATACCATGCTGCTCATACGCATAGCGTCGTTAATTAACTTTTGTAATTGCAACAGATTTCAAACAGTACTTGCCACTAGATTTAAATTAAATTTTGAAAGATAGCCCAGTCACATTATTGTACCAGTATCTATATATGTACATGCAAATTGTCAAAAAATGATTACACTAAATTGTTTGATTTCCTTTTGCTGCTAACACTTGCAATATGCAGCAAGATACTCTTTGGGGATCATCGGTAAGAGAACCACTGCTTTCCAACCTGCTTTTCTAGTGGGGGGCCTATTTTAGCAAATAAATTTATGCATTTAGATATTTTAGCAAAAGCATTTGCATTCATTAATGAGCATCAGAAACTAGAATAGAATCAAGTCACTAAGTAATACTTTTGTAATAATAAATTATTATAGTTTAGATCTAGATTATTACTTGCAGAACTGTACATAGTACATACATATCTAAGTAATAACTATTTAATTATGGCTTGTAGCAGATGCAACAGTTATTTTGAATTCCTTTTAAAAATTCAAAATACACAGTCTATTTACAATTATTACCTTTTTCACTTAATATATAATATGTATTAATGCAATCCATTAATCAATACCATGTGTTCAAATTTATTATAATTGATTTTAACTAATATTAATTTAATACTAATTGTTGATTTGAGAATGATTCCGTGCTTTAATCCTTTCATGAAACTTCAGGGAGGTTTTACATTGGCTGTTATGCATGCTGGTGCCCCGTGTTGTGGAATGAATGCGGCCGTTCGCTCCTTCGTTCGTAATTGTATCTACCGTGGAGACACAGTACTTGGAGTTCACGACGGTGTCGAAGGTCTTGTGGAAGGAAATTTAACGGAAATGAAATGGGCGGATGTGACCGGTTGGGTTGCACAGGGCGGTGCATTTTTGGGAACGAAGAGAACACTTCCAACGGCGGAGACAATGCCCCTCATTGCAGCTCAGTTGAAGAAGTTCAACGTGAAAGCTTTGCTGGTAATCGGTGGGTTTGAAGCCTACCAAGCTGTGCTCACGTTTGCCGAAAATCGGGAAAAATTTAAAAGCTTTTGCATCCCACTCGTGTGCATACCAGCAACAATCAGTGAGTTACCCACCTTTTGGGCTGCGCAGCACTTTATAATTTTAAAAGTATTCGTATTTTTAATTTTATTGTTATGTATAAATATTTATATCTTCCGTTGTTATGTAGGTAATAACGTTCCTGGAACACATTTCTCACTGGGTTGTGACACCGCTCTGAATGAAATCACCGAAATTTGTGATCGTATTCGACAATCAGCACAAGGTACCAAGCGACGGACGTTCATTGTGGAGACCATGGGCGGCTACTGCGGGTACTTGGCCACAATGGCGGGTTTAGCTGGTGGAGCTGATGCAGCTTACATTCACGAAGAGCCTGCGTCCATCGACACGCTTGTAACGGATGTGAAGCATTTGTCTTCGAAAATGGAATCTGGTGGCATTTCTAGAGGATTAATTTTAAGGTGAGCTTGTACATCATAATTAATTATCATTGAGTAAATTAAAAAACCAGTTACTAGGTAAAATTACCTACTTGTTATATTTTTACCATAGAAACGAATACGCAAATGAGAATTACAATACGGACTTCATTCACCGTCTGTACTCTGAAGAGGGTAAGAAGTTCTTTAGCACCAGGGTCAATGTTTTGGGTCACATGCAACAGGGTGGAAGTCCCACTCCTTTCGATCGAAATATGGGAACGAAGATGGCTGCCAAAGCAGTGGAGTGGCTTGTGGATAAATTAATGAACGAGAAAGTTTTTGAAACGCCACAGTCCGCTGTAATGCTGGGCATTGTACGCCGTCAGTATAAATTCACCCCGTTGCAAGAACTGAAATTATACACTGATTTTAAACATCGTATCCCTCAATCACAGTGGTGGTTAAAAATCCGGCCACTTTTAAGAATTTTAGCCAATCATGACTCAACCTATGAGGAGGAAGGAATGACCATAGGTGTGGAAGAGGCTGTTGAGTCAATAACGTAGATTATTAAACATATATTTATTTTAAATCTTTACGTAAATAGTAAATTATATTCAACGTAGTATTTTTTCGGTAGTGTGCTATGCTACACACCACTAAGCTGCAAAATGAGCGCTCAGTGTGTGATACGCTGAAATGTAAATCTGAAATGAAATACATATTTAGTAGGTATACAGAGGTATACCTAGAACTCAAATATATATCTATTGTTAAAATTAAAAATGTAATATGTAATATATATGAACTCTATCTGAGCTAGTTCCAAAATATCCATACAAAACAAAAAACACAAACTTGAATTAAGAACATGATAAACGAAACATCTTCAACAGAATGTTATGCATGAGACAAACATCAGTCAAATATCAAAATCAAAACACAATACAATACAAGTTTAATAGGCCTTAAAAAAGTAACAATATTATTAATACAAATTATTATTATGCGAGGCTATTAGTACTGTTGTTATTTTCAGTCACGAACGACAACTGTGTCACTGTCCTGTTTTGCCATATAAAGTCATTGAATGATTGTAATAATGATATTCTAGTGCCGAAATTGTAATTATAGGAACGCCAGTGGTTGATACAAAATGTAATTTAAATTAGTTAAATGTAAGGTAAATGTTGTTAACAATGAAAATGTATTCAAGTGTAGCCGACAATACACGTAAAATAGCCATACTGAATTAAGCAGGGATGGATTTCTGCGGGGTAAAAGTCAGATGTAATTAATCCATTAATTCCTACAAAAAGAATTATACAAAGTACTTCTACACACTAAAAATTTATTTTGAAAAGAAGCTGAAATAATTATTGTTAATTTGTACAAGATGAGTTTAGTCGTTAGTTTATATTTAAATCATCGTTGTTTTCAGGTGTTCGCTTGTATACTACAGTGTGCGCAGTGTAGCTTAATTTTTAGGTATATTCCTATTCCTATTATTATTCGTATGCCATAAAGGTTAAGAGGTAATTGATTAGTACTACTAATTTATTTTAATAGCTGACTTCTGGTTTTGGCTTGCTTTTGATTTTGTTTAACCTGTTATGTAGTATTTGAAAACTCTAAATTACTGTTACTGTTATGTATTCTAATACGCACTCCAAGGGAAGGAGTCTGATGCAGGAAAGGATGTCGTTCAGGTCTGCAATACAGATAAATATTAGTAAAGTAATAGTTCGGTCAACTGTAGTCCAAGTGGGCGTCAACACATTTGAAGTCAACTGCCAAGAAGACTCGCAGAAAAATGTATTTTAACGTAGGTTAGTACTTAAACATGTTATACTATGCTCACAAACGGCAAATGCACGAAGTGGTATTACAAAAATGGGGCACTGTCAACAACAAAAAAACAAATGTATCCTACACTACCTGTATAGTAAAGCAGTGACTTACCTACACAAATGAACATAGTAAAAATGTATAGAACTGTGCATACATAGGAAATGCAAAGCATGTTAGCTTATGGGCATTGAAGAATAGGTAAATAATTACCGAAATTACCGATATATATTGGAATTGAAATGTTGTACAGTTGCTGTATAAAGATGATGCAGCTAGTATAGCTATCAGCAGTGGCTAAGAAAAATGTAATACTGTTGTAAAAATCTGTTGAATCGGATTCGGAATAAAGGGAAAAAATCATATTGGTGCCACTACGCGAATTCATTAAAAGTGCAAGAAACTTTAGCGTTTAACTACCTATACACTTTCTTTCGTCTCTATTCTGTATGTAGCATATATTTTCTAGAAGCTTTTGTTGATTAATTAATACATTTTTGAACTTCTATCATCAGCAGCAGTACCTCTGAAACAACATGTCCTGAACAAAAATATACTTTTCTAAAATATACTTCACAAATAATGTTTTGAATGCAAAGATTTTTCAAACTTTTGATTCCTAAACTATAGGTTCCTACAAATGTATGGAGTGCGTGTATGTAGGTATGAATTATTACAAATACAGTTGGACGTGGAGAAGGAAGAAGATTCGAAAGGAGACAATAAGCGATTATAGCCAATTTGGCTGTGTGGCGATTAAATAACGGGAGGGAAAGTGTGTAAAATGAGGCGTGAAAGAGGAAGAAAGTCGAAAATGGGAGATTCATTGAGTGGGGAAGAGAAAATGGATGCACATTGCTGCAGTGCCAAGGGATCTTTCAAATATTACGTCACATAATTTGTTTGGGTCTCACAAAATTGTCCGAAAAATGGGGTTACATCTTTGCAAATTTTTAAAAAACTTACCTAGCAATGTAACCTCCAAATTGTGCATCAAATGCTCCAGAATTTTCAACAAAGATATGAAAGCTACGTCTTCAAAAAGTGCAATAGTGTAAATCCTGTATTAGTACTTACACAGTAAAACTTGTAAAACTACAAATATTCAAAAAATAAAAATAGAAACCGTCCTATTACATTACATACTCAAAAACGGCAAAGCTACAGTTTTTTTTCAACCAGCTTTTTAACGCAATGCGTATACATAACATGATGGGGTTGCTCCTTATTGAGAAAACTAAAATGTAATAGGACTTTCGAGCCGGCTTCTGTGCAGGACATAATAATTGAAATTTCCCCAGGATAACAGAAGCATTTTCGGAGAATAGGAGAAAAAGCGGGTAAAATCGGAGTGGAAGTAAATAGTTGTGAGGCTAAGTGGACGTGACGGTGATGGAATGGGAGTGGAACCCAAGCTGATGTCCTCTCTGTCTATACAGACAACCAAACAACTCTTTCTTTTTTATACTTCTTGGGCCCATTCAAATTATATTGGCATGTTCCAATATCAGTGCACATGATGATCTTCATCTACAAAACGTTCAAAATAATTATCAGCACGGCGGACAGTTTTCTTCAACATAATAAAAGAGAAACATAACGGCAAATGATTCATTTACAAAGTACAATGACAGTGCAAACTACACTATCTGAGTACATATTACCCATGTAATAAAATCTTAATTAATAAACAAGGCTTAATAAAGAAAAAGGTGATTGATCATTTACAAAATTATTTCCCTTAATTACCTAGAGTTTACGAATCAATTACTTACAGTTTTCTTTTAAAAGTTACGACTATACTTTTCGAAGTTGAAAATAAGCAGAAGACGCAGCTATAGACATATACATAGCTGTATAAAGTTACTCGCATTGGTTTCACCTGCAGAATTTGCTGTGTTGTTGCGAAAGTAATGGAAAATAATGAAAGAGGCCACGGGCGTATTTAATAACTTTGCAAAATTAATTGTGTAAGCAGATCGTAGGTACGTAGATATTGCAATGATATTAACCCGAGGAGAAGAACCAAGCAGGAAAGATTTTCAATCTTGGAAGTCAAAGGAAGGAACAGAAGGAGATTTCCTGTTCCATAGAACTTACGCATATTGGGATCGTCCATATGCTACGTCCATAGGATTTCCATTAATGACGTCATAGAAAGTAGCTTTTTTGAAATGTGTGTATATTTTTTTTAAATATGCTATTGACCCTGTTTTACATTTTTGGAATTTTTCAATTTCATCAATTTGTTTTCGAACCTTTTATTTTTAATGCAAATCATATGAAGCCACTTTTGGACGGTACCCACTTTTACTTTTTTCCTTGAATTAGAAAGCATATTGTTACATAGGTACGTAATATATGGACAATTCCTTTAGTTGAAACATGAAAGAGCTACCTATTTATATATTCACATGTAGTTTTTGAGTTGCCCTTTGTTTGCTATCTCTATATCCCTTTGTAATGATGATGATGATATAGCTCATGCGAGTGAAAAACTAATTAGTCTGATTGTAATGTGATTGTCAAAGTCAAACTTTCACGTCTTTGCTTCGTATATGTTTTGAGGGTGGAAAGGGGAACGACGGCCGCCGCCAGATCCACTCCCCGTTCCAAGAAGAAGAGAACAAGATGGAATTAACTTTAAGTAAAGGAAGGATCTTCTGAAGAACCTGTAATTAATGCTTTCCTTGGAATTTCCAGACAATAGGTAGGTGATTATGAATTTACATGTAGGCAAAGAAAAATGGATAGATTGTAATGCACGTATAGGTCACTATAAGCATAATGAGTAGTAGTAGTAATGATATATAAATAAATTAATAACTACTTACTCATATACAGAACAGATATTAATTTAATATTGATCAAGTGCACGTGAATTCTTTTTTGTCTTTTGTAAAAGTGCAAGTGCTTGTTGTACAAATAAACTTTTTCAAAACCTTCAGAAGTAAAAACTAGTAATTTCCATTTTCAAAAACAATCAAAACTAATAAAATACCGTTTTCAAAAATGTCAAAATTATTAACTAACAATTTCAAAAAGGTCAAAACTAGACATTACGATTTTCAAAAGATGTAAAACAGGATATACTATTGTTTTGACAAGGAAAACCTATTCGGAATCGGCAAAGCATGAAGTTGTTTAGTATTGATATTACACCTTAACACTTTCAAGTTTTTAAGATCATCATAACTAGAAATCAATATTTTCAAAAACGTGTGAAACTAAATAAAACTACATTTTCAAGAGTGTAAAACTAAAAAAAAGAACAACTTTGCCATAAAGATGTAAAACTAAATATATTTCTGTTAGAACAAGGTTAATTTTTGTCGCAAATGTTTTATTATATAAAGCCAACTACTAAAGACTCACTCGGACTAAAAACACATGATTGTGAAAAAGTATGATGAAGTGAGACAAGCTGAAATTTTGTACATGTAGTGGGTGTATATTATGTGGCAGAAGACAGAAGACAGACAATAAAAGATATTACAAGTAGTAATAATGTTCCTGAGCCCATGACGGAGAGTGCGGACATGGACGTGGAGGGGGACGGAGGCAGAAAAACATGGAAACATGTGTAAGAGAAGAGAAGAAGAGAAGAAGGGGATGAAGTGAAGTGAAGTAAGTAATGCATCAAGTCTTTCGCTTTATTATATTTTTTAGTAGCTTCCATTTCCACGACGGCGTCTTCCGTATACGAGCCTTGCTCTCCATTTCAAACGGCAGGGTAGTGTAGTGTGGAGGGTAGCGGACTTAAATAGATAGGCCATTGCATGGGCCTTTCATTTTTAACACATTTTTAAAACGCAAAAATAAGATTTCTGCCTTTTTTAACTGCACAAATATCATATCGTCTGTGTAAATGGAATTTGTCCCAAGTCCAGTGTATGCTTAGTTGCAAAGTGTCCCAAGTCCACATAATGGAAAATATCATTATGTGACA
>JAQFZC010003572.1:0-18415 GCA_034695205.1 Dicyrtoma fusca | reverse complement strand
ATTCCAGCCGCTATTTCGCAGGCCCATTTAACCAGCTTAGTAGTATTAAATTCCATAGTATCTTCACTTTTACTTTGCTCCCCTTCGGTATTTGTTGTTTCAGTATTCAACTCAGCCCAGTTCGTTATTCTACATTTTTAATTAATTATAACATGTAAATATAAAGATGGGAATAGATACTTGAAGGACGGAATACAGGTAGGTACATATTTTTGTTGCACAATTTCGCTGATAATGAAACAGCAGAAATTGCTCTGAAGGACGCATATTTAAAAGAGATTCCTCTGCAAAACTACAATTTAAATGTCATTATGTTGTATTATATAATATTCACTTGATGTTGATGGCATTCCCTCGGATTTGATTTACAAAAGTGTTCCGGTTGTCGCGTAGATATTTTTCCAAACTTCCTCGACCACAGAACTCAACCACAATCATAAGTTTCCCTGCATTTAACAAGAACCAGGTGTCAAGGCCAACTTACAAGCCAGCATCGAGTAGGCTTTGAACTACATATGCATATAATACAGCGCCCAATGCAGAAACCACAATACAAATTTAATTTTTACCAAAGTCTAACATAAACTAGTGCCTAGTTTGTTTGCCTTTAGACAATCACTTACCGTCCCGTATATTTTCGGTTAAGGCCCCAATGAATTCAACAACGTTCGTGTGAACTCCAATGGCTATCATAATTTTGATTTCGGAGAGTAAGGCCTTCAAATAATCTTTCTCAGCACCTGGCTTCACCGTTTTAACCGCCACTGCTTTTTCATTCTTTTTATCTTCCCCGTCAGTTGTTGTTAACTTTGCTTTGTACACTATTCCATATTGACCATTTCCTAATACCGTTCCTTCCTCTGGAAACATTCGTATACACAATAAATCGAATCATTATTGTTTATTTAATTACTTATGAAAACTGTAAATGATACCGTCTACGTATGACATGTTGCGCCAAAAGATAATTAAACTGAAAACAGCACTAATTATAAGTATCGTGGAATAATCTCATCAGACGATGTTTTATACCAATTTGAATGTTTTCAGCTAGAATTTCATACTCTTTCTTGTAAGGTAAAAACTGAGCATACTCCGTGAGCATCCCCCTTTTTTTAATACTTTTCCTCGCTTCTGGATTCCCATTGAAAAATTCATCCAGCTCCGTTTCACTCAAAATTTGTTGAATCAGCCGCTAAAGAAACAATTAGCGAGCGTTTTGAACTAAGGAAACTATAATTATTTTGCACATGCATATAAGTAGGTAGGTACGTGGAATGTGTCAAATTTTGATTTATGATTTGACTTAGTAATGTTCAAATGTACCTTTTGCGCAACCACACGCCAGTACAGAAATATAATAGCGATTAATAAAACCAAGATTGCCACTACAGGGCCAAGAATTACTCCGAGACTAATCGGCTTGTCTTCGGCCTCTAATCGTACACACAAAGAACACAAGCCAAAGAATAGTATGTTAAGTTATTGCTATATAATTATTACATACTTCGAAAATTCATGTTTAAAGACATTATCAGCCCTCGGGTTCTCCAGTGTAAGAACAAAGAACACTCACCTAATACGTCAATTTCTAAGGTTGATGTCCTGCTTCCAGCATAATTGGAGGCAGTACAAACATATTCCCCTCCGTGGTCTTCAGTAACGATGGAAAAAGTTAAGGAGGAAGTCGCCAAAGTCTCATCCAGTGGACCACTTTGTAATCCGTTCCCCAAGGGAATGTCGATCTGCTTAGCCCCAGATGGCAGGGGTTTCTAAGGGTAAATAATCCAAATGTAATCTTTTAGATTCACCTACTTAAAGTTTTTTAAGGATGACAGATTCACAGCCGTTACAGCCCCTTCGTCTCGTCAGTTCTTACTGTCGAACCGCTTTTGGTCCACGAAATTCTTGGTTTGGGATCGCCACTCGCTGTGCAATTAAATGAAACGTTTCTTGAGTTAGCGTAGATCTGGTTAATGTCTTCATCATTACCACTTCTTCCATTTGACGTGGGCTGCGACAGTATTTTTGGTCTTCTTGATTCTACAGATAATTATAGCAAAATATATTAAAATCTGTTTCTGATTTATGTCAGACGTAGAGTTGTAAGCGGACTTTTACTTTGCACGGAAATCTCTTTTGTGGAGTTAAGATAGTCGTAGGTGTTCCAGAGAGGAGCAAGACACATAACTGATTCAATTTCGGTGGTCCACATAACAATTTTCAATTCGGAAGTAATTGTAAAACCCTTCCGTTTCTTATCCTGCTTTTCAGTAGGTACTTCAAATAGCACTGGAAAAAAGAAGTTGTTCCAGAAAAATGTTCCTTATATAACCTTTTATTATATCAATTTTTACAAACGTGTGCTGGACAAAAACAAATAGTAACCGTTTAATATTAAAGTTTGGTAATGATGGGTGATAATACTTTAAATTAAGTACCTTCCCGTTTGCTTTGAATAGTTCCATTTTTTAATTTAAAAGCCCATTCCAATCCCTCAGAGACGAGAAAAGATACAGCTTTGCAGACAAATAGAATTTCTTGACCGACGTAGAATGTTCCTGTAGCTGGTAGCATTCGTGAGATTTGAACAACCTCCACAAGTTCAATATTCCGAATAGTCAATGCTTCATCTTTGGTCAGTGCATCTGTTATTTTATAGACAAATGATATTTGTCATGAATGTTGTATGTAGTTGGTAGTTGTGTCATAATACTGATACTTGATTCATATTCTTACTAGTAAAATGATTTTACTCTTGGTATTAAAAGCTTTAAAAATTTTGTTTATAGTTACAGAATTGTCCACTCATGCCATAAAATTGGTACACGGACGTTGAAACAGAAACTGAATAAGGGGAGGCAGCAGCAGTGCACTGGACAACACCGGTCGCGATCTTTTCTTCAGCTAGGTCCGGAATGGTATGACACCGACATTCGTGTTGACTAGGACAAGCACAATCTGGAATAAGGGACCACGCATCCCCTGCGTCTTTCTGTTCGTCGCCATGATTGAAGGACAAAATGAAAGATAAGGTAAATAAATGTGATTTAGTATGAATTTAGTGTTAGATGTAAAGTATACTTAAAAGTTGCAACTCCAAATCAAGACTGCAATAGATTACGTAAGCTATCCTTTGTTCCACGTTGAAGCATTCTATAAGATTGTTGCACTTTTTGAAAACTAGCTCCTTCAGATCTTGCCCCAGCGGAACGGAGCAAACGACTTCACGGGAACGTTGAGCAGAAGTAACTTTAACCTCAGGCTTCGAACTTGTATCTGTGACAAATTCAAGGAAATTATGAACGCCGTAATTTAAAATTCGCCATGATTGAAGGAAGCGTAATATTATTGTTTGAAGTAAGAAACTACCTGTAATAACTATTTCAACGTTTCTACTGCCATTGTGGTTGTTGTCGAAACTCTTGCACATGTAAGTCCCTGCATAAGTGTTTTTCAGTGAGCGAATGTTGACGAAAAATCCTTTCTGACTGTCCCAACGAAGCGAACCTTCCTTCAGTTGTATTGGATCACCTCTGCCGTTATCATCCTGTACATAAAGCAATCACTGTTTTATTAATAAACACGAAATTTCAGAGTCACCCACTAATGGCTAAAGACTATTTTATTTCTTGTTATTGTTCATATAAAATATCGATTACAATAGTAAATTTCTACAGATGACTTTATTACCGGGGTTTTTTATTTTCTCAATATCAGTTACACATACATAGGAATAACACAATTCTGTTTAATTAGACCCAAAAACAGTGTTAAACTTGATTGTCACTTGTTAAAAGTGACTTAGCACAATATGCACATACTGTAACACGAATTAGAGATACTAGCCTTGAAAAGTTGAACTTGTGCAGTGGGGTTGGTCGTCTTGCATGGGATCTGTATCCAATCATCAATAACTTCTGGGTTTTCGATTTTTAGTCGAGGTTGCCAGTTGCTGATTACAGGACTGACGTTTTTATCTTTTATGGAAATTTTAAATTACAGTTAGTAAGGATTTAATTGAAATTATCAAATTATTTCTCATTATTTCTATTTAAATGTTTGAAATGCTCTTACCGTCAATATATATGTAGATGGAGGATGCTTTAGACGTGCCATTATAGTCCTCACAAGTGTATTCTCCCGTCGCATTAATCCGTGTGTACAAAAACAAGGTAGCTTCAAAGCAGTCCTCATTTCTGTCTAAAGGATCCGCGGTTGTTCTCTTTGGTCGAATGAAGCGCCATTGATTTAACTGATAATTTAGATAAAAAAAAATATCAAAAGTCGAGATAACGGAGTAAAAAAAGTGTGGTTGATGAATAATGGGAAAATTAGAATTTACTGAGTGATCGTGAGCATAGTTCCAATAGATTGGGTTTTGTGAAGAACATTTTAAGACGATAAATACGGGTTCCGGAAAATACACCGTGGACTTATTTCCTTGGGGAGTGACATTTGGATAATGATCTTTAATGATAATTTCGGGAACAGCTGGACAGTCGTTGGCTCCAGCAAATGGCAAACTTTCAAAAAACAGTAGTAACGGAACTATTGCCACCCTCACTAATAGCAATAACATTTTCACTGCGCTGCACTGTGCAAGACGTTTTACGTATTTCTTTTTTTCTTGCAATATTCAAAAAATCTCAAAAGCTTGATACTTAATTCCATGCTCAAACAAAACATACGAGTAAATATCTTTCAGCACTAACAGCTTTTCGTTGCAATGAAGTTCTACATATATTATTAAAGTCTATATAATTGTGTATCTGTATCTACTTTGTGTGGAAAACAATAGAAATTTTAATTTTATAATATAGGAAGTTCTAAATATGGTTTTCATGATTGATTAGCTTTACGAACAGGAAGATCTAGTGCATTTATTTGTGGTTGACTGACGTGGGACATATAATTTGTTGTGTATAAATTCAATACATTGCATAATTATTACTTTTTATATTTTGAATGCAAATTTATGCAGCTTGCTCTCCGAATTATGCAAATTCAAAAACAACGTGCAATATATAGGCAGTTACTTATTTAAAACCGCACATCAAATTATGTACCTACCAAGGGCAAGGTTCGGTTTGTAAATCCCAAGATTCTGGCTGTGTTACGTCAATCTTATCTACGTCGCATATCCAGAACCGTGCTATTATGGGTTGTTTTGGGGTAAAATGGCTACTCACTCCTTATACTTTAGGTACCTATAGGTACGTACGTAGACAAAAAGAAGTGCAAGTTCAAGGTGCTTTTCAGCTTGTCACATAATAAAGCAAGTCACAGCAAGCCTGTTCAGAATTAGAACGAAATCAAACTTCCTTAACACTGGCATGGAATTAAAACTGCATAATATATTCCAAAACCAGATACAAATACCCTCAGTTTATGACGGAGAATTCATACATTTCGAAGTACTGACGGTGCATCATGGGTATGGCCCTACTTTTTGCGACTATCCCATACTTCTTGTGAGCAATGCACCAAGTACTGATGTACGGAACAATAAATAAGACGAGAGATAAATAGTGCATAACATCATTTACACGAGGATAAAGTTTCTAACTTTCAATCCACCGCAGTAGTGTAGGTAGGTACCTATCTATCTGTCTGTCCGTCTGAGAAGGAAAATAAAATGATAAGTTTGTTCTTACTATTGTACTAAAAGAACGTGACCCAAAAGACCATCTCGACTGATAGACTTCTAATGGGTTTTGGCTATGACTTGATAGGGAAAGCCGAGGTATGAAGTCTGAAGAAAGCCAAAAGGAGAAGTCGGCTGGTCATGGCCATTGGATCGTATTCGTATGGTAGAAGATGAGCGTTAAAAGGGGATCCTCTCTGTAGGTGTTTGTGGGGATAGGTATGTATAGACATTTCATGGGAGAAGTAGCCCAGTATTTTAGTGAGCGTATCTCTCTGCTTAAGCCCAGAGTCTGCTGACTAGTGAGTTGAGTGTGTTTGTCTGCCTCTGGTTGGACTTGGACTTGGAGCTGGAGCTTAGTTGGAGGAGGATGAAATATTGCCAGCAAAGTTGAAGGCGAGATAGACTCAACGGGGAGTCGGTCGTTATCTCTTCTCCATGAAGAAGAATAACGCCTCCAATAAAGGTCTATTGAATCATCTACGCAGTAAGCGCCGTCTTCTTCACCATCACACTTTCTTTCTCACACACCAAAAAAAAAGACTCAACTTACACTCTCCCAAACTAGGAAAATGAAACTAACAGTAAAACTCCTCTCAGGACTTTCTCTTTCTCCCCAAACAACCACCAAAAGATACAGTGATACTCTTCCAATTCCCATTGAAATACGAGGCAAGGAAACTCTTACCCTCTTCTCCCTCTAAAACTCTAAACCTATCTCATATCTCCAAACTCCGTCTCCTTCTCTCTCTCTCTCTTTTTCTCTTTTACACTATTCATAGCCCTCAGCTATAATTCCAGATTTACTCTTACAAAACACATAATATTCGATCTACGATCCATTTCTTCAAAAAAGAGGCACTGTCAGCCTCTCTACAGCTCACGATTGATAATTTTATTTAGTATAAAGAAAACAATTTATACTTCATTTCTTCCCACAAAGTCGGAGAGTGTGTCGATGGAAGGTTACAAAACATAATTCTTAGTACCTACATAAAAGGTAATCACGTACCTACCCACTAGTAGTACAATGCAGTGTATTAGGTACTACTCTGTAATATTGCGCGTGTGATTCAATCCAGTCAATAAAAGTGAGATATGATACCAAATTATGTGAGATAAATTTAGTTTGGTGAAAGAGATTGAATATTTGAATATTAGTCTGACGTGTACACAATGTATAATGTGCATTGGTATGCTATCAGTGCTTTTGGAAATACATAAGTGCATTGCCTGCCTTCCAGCCCATGTAATAAAATCCTAGGATCGAAGGACTAATAGGGAGATAGAAACTACTGCTTCATTCAGAATTATGAAAGTAATGGTAATGGTAGATGATACTGTACTAATCTTTCTCACAGCATAAAGGAGAGGCTGTCGACGTATTTTAAGATTATTTCCGTAGGCAGTCCTACGCAGTATACAGATACTGAACCGGGTCTACTTGTCGACTGAAGCCACTACTACGAATACCTACATACTTTAATCTTTTATTTCGTCAACTGAACTTGAGTCAAGGGTAAAAGAGCTGAAATCCTTTGGACATGAGCCTTCTTGTGTGGCCTCTTCATACAAAAAGGGAAAGGTTTTTACTTAATTTGTAAATAAACCGTAATTTTCTACTTTTGTTCCTAGGTACATACATATTATGTTTCTTGAGAATCTGAATTTCCATGTCTTTACAATAAAAACATGCTTTCTATAAAATAATAGAATAAATTAAAGACAGAGATGATAATTTCGACACTACCGAATTGAAGGGAGGACTGGAGCTAACAATGAGGATGATCCGTAGGTAGGTACGTCTGAAAGTGAATAGTGAATAATCATAACAATAATAACTTCAATTTTTACATACTGAGATAAAAGGTAGTTTTCACAGAATGAAAATGTGAGTCATAAACTTTTCTTCTCATTTTCATGGAAGTCATCAAAATAAATGTAGGGAGTATGGATCATGGAAGTACATATATAATATGCATATACATACAAAGCTTGACTTGTAAATGTTAGAGGATATTCATAAAGGAAAGATTTGACTGGGAATTCCCGACCGTATTTTTATTCACAGGAACATTACCATTATCATTATACTCTGAGTATTTCCACAAGAAATAAGCATATGCTCTCATGTGTACTAACGTACAAGGAAAAAGGACGGAGGAAAAAAAAGGAAGAATATAAAAAAAAAACTTTGGCTTGACTTGAAACTCGAGTATGAGCTCCAGCTTTCTTGCATATCTTTTTGCTACTATTACTTTTCTACTTTTGCTATATTGTGCTAGTTGATCTGGACGTGAGGATGCTGGAAGCTGGAAGTCTGAAAACGTGAAGACAAGAAAGGAGCGCTCTGTTTCCAGATTCAGAAAATTATGTACCTTAGGTATCATCTGCACACACACACACAAGATACAAACAGAGATTATTATGTAGGTACATATATCCACAGAAATTCATATATTAGTAGTAGCGGCTCTTTTATATTACTAGTACTAGTTGTGTTTGTTAACCTGAAGCATCTGCAAATTTCAATGTACAGATGCATACGGAGGTGTCTTTACAGTCGTATTCGTATCGTTTGCCCCCATTCAAATACAGTGGAATCGCTCTATAACGACATCCTTTATAACGACATTCTCCCTATAGCGTCAAGATTGAAATTAGAAGTCGTGTATCTCTTCAATGTTAAATACCCCCCTCTATAACGACATCTCCCTATAACGTCGAAAAAAAGCTTCCCCCAGAGGTGTCGTTATAGAGAGATTTCACTGTATGTGTCTAATAACGGCACCAAGTCCTTCAGTATCTGTATCTGCAGTACTTATACTACAGTAAGTGTAGTATAGCTTAGTATGCCGCAGTTGGCGTTGGCAATAGGCAGTTCATACATACATACATACTGTACAAGGCGCAAGGGGAGGAATATTATCTGTAGATATGTTTTACTTAAGTTTGGGAGATGCACGTACCCACATAAGTATAGAGAGAAAAGTACAACTACCCACCAAAGAGAGAAGTGAGGAACGGGGAATGTAGACTGAACTGTGTGCATGCGTTGAAACTGAGCCCAGTTATTTTATTTGAGCCAATAAGGACGGCCTTTCTTTTTTCTTGAGGAATTCCTTCAAGTAAAAACTATAAACCTGTCCTTCATCTTAAGAAAACGTAAAAGTATACCTTTTTCACAGAAGTACTTACTTACGTGAGACTTATGCCTCCATTAATTACAATCACACAACTCAATTTGTACTGCGCTCATTATTTATTTTTATTATGTAATGACGGAACCCATCTGGAGCGCATTCTAATAATCTGAAGCATGTCTTCACAGCGCGTTCAATTTCATTATAACTCAATTGTTTCTGTCTGTAACGCATCATCCTAATACAGTGTCAATTCCCTATCCTTAAGAGTTACCATAGAAATTGGACGCATTGTGAAGATGCATTTCAGATTATTAGAAATGGACTCACTTTTGGCAAGGATGATGGTTTTCAAATGGTTTTTGGTAGAGTGTAGTATGTACAACTATATGTGCATTTGGATGTTGGAATTTGTTTTAAATTCAACTTTTCAACCACCAAATTTCAATGAGGCAAATATTTTTGTTTCAAACTGTATGTAATGTTACATCATAAGTTCCAAGGGCTGCATAGACCTACATAGGTACCTACTTGCTATTTATGAACGTGTAGTTTAGTGTCAGTGTGTAATGCGTTTTTACTATTGTATATAGTACATATACTACAATTCTAAATTAATTCTAGCTGTTTTCATTGTAAAACAGGCAAAATCATAGGCAGAGCAGAAGAGGCAAAAAGGGATGCTTCGGCTTGGTTTGATTTCACTTGATATCTAACAAAGACTATGTCTCCAAAGTACGAATATGTATATTTATTTCGTGTATGGGTGCTATAGACGTCCTATTGGAAGGGGTGACAAGTGTGCACTAGTTTGTAATGGATGGTGCAGTAAAGGAGGTAAAAGGGATCTACGGAGCAGAGCAGAAGAAGAGTTCAAAGATGGTGGGCAGAAAAGACAGGATAGAAATCATGATAAAATATACACAGTTGGCTGTCTTAGATTGTCGTCGCTTCCAGCAGAGTAATTAATTTATTCTAGAAGTTGATAAGGAAAGTTAAAGACAAGGAAGGCTGTACATTACCAAAGTGGAGGACCTAGGCGGCAGACTCAGGCGGCTACGACAAACTAATTGGATCGGATCGGCGGAAGGTAGTCGGGAAAGTTTTGTAGTTTCCTCACGATTTCCGTGCCCAGGTCCTTAGAACACATGGCTCCCTGTGCTCTGTATCCACTGTCTCCGTACAATACTAGAGCCGTATACTATACCCATACTTACATTCCAATTGTCTATACCTATAGCTCCAAGATCTACGATCTACGATGTACGGTCTAGTGTCTCTTGTCTCTTTTAAATGGAAGTTTATATGCAACTATGTGCAGTCCCGCAGAGAAAGGAGGCCTACAGACATACTTCTAGAAAGCAGCTTTTTTAAGTAATCTTCTCTTCCAATGTCTACCGTCTTGTATAAAACACAACAATAAAATTAGTATTGTGCCCAGTTAGTGCATAAAGAATCATACACAACTACCTACGTATACTTTGCATATGCATACAATTCACATTAATAAAAACAAAGTAGCACACTACCGGAATCCTTGCCCAATTCAAATAGATAGATTACTCTACTTTAAATTTAAATGGAATTATTAAGTCTCCCTTGAGCCATCTGCATAGACCCATACATATATAATACTTTTGTATGTATATACTATACTACCTCACTTCTCATCCACGGGAAAGTTAATAATACGCGCATTACGTCGTCCACCAAACTATTATATGCACAATGTGCTTCTTTCCCAAATAGAAAAGACAGAGGGAAGGGAAGGAAAAGGCGCGTTTGCCATATAGCCCGGGTAGAATACAAGACAGAGAGACACAAGGAAAGGAAGAAATAGGGAAGCAAACATAAGAGGCCGAGACAGTAAAGAAGAAGAAAGTGAGGCACAAGTACATATAGCGTAATAATGTAACGTAGGAATCTCTGTATCAGTTCAGTAGAGAGTAGTAGAGACAGGCATGGAGCCTTGTGTGTTTTCTTTCTCTTTCCCTCTCGGAATTTCTAGTATTTCACTAGTCAGTGTAGGAATTTAAAAATTGAGCAGAGAGCTTAAGAAGTAGAGCGTGGAGCGTGGAAGGGAAAAGGAAGAAGTTGAGCTAAAGAAAATAGAAAGTGAGGGCGAAGGAGTAGAAAGGGAGCGAGAGTGAGCAGAGGAGTTGTTGGGAAAGTGGAGAGAGAGAGAGAAAGAGAGAGAGAAGTCGGGTGGGAGTGAGTAGAGTGATGAAGCCCACATAGGCTGAGAGCAGAGTCGAAGGTTTTTGCGGCGGGACGAGCTTAATTATTAGCAAGGAGGGGTTGGGTGGAGTCGAGTCCCTAAATCCGATTCTAAGCGCGACGTATTCAGAGGCAACGGAACAGGAAGGACGTACTTGTCCTCGACGGACGTTTGCAGGAAGTCAGAAGAGTTCCTTGTGCCGGTATCAACACCAAAATTACTCCGTACACGAAAACATCATTTCCACACTCAGGTACGTACATTACACCTTTACATTGTTCCACACACATCTTTCCTTCTATTTTTTTTCTAGAAATGTTACCTCAAACAACCCTCCGCTAATTCACAATGTGTCAACAGCTCCTTTCCCTCAGTCCGTCACACTGACAGACTCCCAGCTCAAGACACAAGACAGACGATCGACAGACGACAGCGGAGTTCTCCCACTCCTGTCGCCTCAATTATCCAAAATCTCACGAGTCAATTTACATCCTCGAAAACCTTTCTTATTACCTTTATTCCTTCTTTTAGTCCTGATTTTTCTCTTTTTCACCTTCGTCTGTCTCCCTCCTTTGACTTCGTTGGACCCAAGTCAACATTAGCCCCCACACTTTTCACACTCAAATACTTTCAGTTTGACTTGAGAGTAGCAGAAGCGCAGTGACTCCACTCCGTGTGTGTCCCCATACCCAGTCAGTCACATAACTAATAACACAAACCACATATTTTCCCCGTGAAAATTTATTATTAATCACAGATCATAAATCACATTTTGAAAATCAAGGTTTTAGAGGCTCGTAATTTAATATCCTTGGCGCTGAATCTATAATCATGTATCGCTCATCGTCCCATCGTTAAATGAAGGCAATTTATATTCCATACTGTACTTCCTCAGTAAAATTTCATTCAATTTCTCGTTTATGGTTTCAACTTCCACCTCCCGTACTATGCTACAGTCCCCGTCAAATAGTACTAATACTAATAATAATAATAATAATAACCGTCAATTCAATGGTGTGAGTGAGTGCTACACTTCCATTCTCGTCCGTCGTCGCCGTCTTGAGCCGTAAATTGAAATTGTTATTGTGAAGACGGTCTGGATTTTGATTTTGAATTTTGATAGTGGTTGTTCTTGTGGTGGTGGTGGTTGTGGGTGTGTGTTGACACCTTATTTGATCCATTCTTACCCTGCTTCTGCTACTCATTCGTGAATCGTTTACGTGCTCAAGTTTAAGTGTTTTCCATTGTACCCTACGATCTCTATTGTTCAGTTACTTTGGTTGGAGACGGGAGTGTGATCAAATTCAAATTGAGATCGATTTTTTTTAAAGATTCCATTCATACAGTTTATGGAATTATGTCACAGCGGGCTTATTTTCTCATAACTTTATGAAAAAAGGGAGGATAAATTTTTTACGGTGAGAATGTTGAATGTATAATACAATCAAGTTTAAGTATGCTCTTACGTTTTGCTGTGGAAGGTTGAAAGGGAAAAGTTGTAAAAAAGACAGAGATGGTATTGAAGGAGGTATTGATAGAGTCATTGTGTAATTCTGTGTAAAATTAGGGAAGGATTTGGGGCTCTAGGGGTGCTCCGTATGATATTGGTTGTTTTTTTATGTTGCTTTCTTTTTACATTTTCATTTTCTTGTCTACCGGAGAGAATTCGGTGTCAAGTGAAGAAAGAAAGAAAGAAGGGAAGAAGGGAAGAAGGAAATAGGATGTGAATTGTTTGCATGGAAGCTGTACTCAAATACGCATACAGTGTGCGTAACTATTAGTAGGTAGTTGGGTGAAAGGGAGTAACGTGACGTGGGGACTCCTCTTCCAGATATTATGCCTCTTTTTGTATGTAGAGTTGAGGTGTGGGTAATAGATTTTAAGAAAATTCCGGGTGCGTGCTGTTTAACCCGACGGCTATTTCCGTGGACGCCGCACCAAGTCTCATGTAGCGGAAGCAGCAACCTTCCGACCAGGAAAACTAGATGCCTAATATCAATGATTGCCATCATGACAATATAATTTCAAAATACGTACCTCATGTTCCTTCCTCTCGCTCTTTTTTCTCTTTTGTGCAGTCAGACTAATCTATGAAGGACGTGATGATAAGAAGGTGTGAAGGAGCGTCTTGACAAAAATCTAAATTAGTGACCATTTTTGAGCACTTTTACCTTGGGAATTGTTTTAATCCCATTTTATTTGAGATATTATTGTAGCATCTTTCCCACAATCATTTTTTAGGTAATTGTTTTTGAACTGACAAGATTGACCATTTCAACCCGCGTACACTAAAAGAAATCGCTCACACATCAAACATACCTAGACTTTTTTTTATTTATCTATAGGTATGAGTTTCGAAAAGTACGCGTGTTGATGGGTAATTTTACCAAGCTATGAAACCTAATTGAAATTTTAGGGGCTATAAAAATGTTTGTGTCAAAATTGACTACACGTTTTTTTTTTCAATGGAAAACACACAGCAAAAGTTGGGAATTTGAACCTCCTGCAGTCACAAGATAGGAAGTACTAGGAAAAATGGCGATTCTGTAATTATAGGAGAAATGCTGGAGAAAGTATGCATGGGTAGGTACAATGTACTAATTTATAGTTAAAAGAGTAAGTTGCTGACATGACAATTTTAATTTAAGACCCGACATTTTGATTTGACGTTTGACGATGTTTTTGGGCTGAGTTTTTGCAAGAAGGTAAAACATTATTGGATTGGAGGCGACAAGAAAATGAGAGCTTGAGCCAAAAATTTACTAGTGTAGTAAGTACCTACCTACATGCATGACCGAAATGGTAAATTTTGGAATAATCATAAACACTGGTACGAACGCACATAACTTGCACGTCGGCAGTGTAAAAGGTCGGGCCGGTGTGAGTTTGGTGGTGACAAACATGGTCTGTAGTAAAAAATAATCACACATTTATCATGACCACATCTACCATTAAGATGGCGAGGGCCTAAATGCCCCACGTCAATTTCTTCCACTGTGGTCTAATCGAGTCAAAAATTACATGTATTTTACCACGTTTTCCTCCGTGAGATATGTTCATATTTGCTCATAATTGGAACTTGGACCACTTGGAGGAATACATAACAAGTGGAGCACCTGTGTAAAATATATTGTCAGGCTAAGATTTAATTGTAGCTATTTTCTACACGTCGTCCTTAAATGCCTACCACTACATACTATATAGGTATAGGTATACCATTGTGCGAGCGGAGGTTATACACTGTAATAGAAAACATAAAGTATTTCTAGATTAGTACTATTAGTATTTTCCCCCTTTGATCGTCGTAAGCTATCAAGTGTCATGTCATAGTCAGAGTTCAGTCACAGCAACTTTATATTTATACATACCTACACTTGTACCAGTTTTAATAAGAGGGCTGTCAATGACAGTATAAAATTTTACTACTATGTAATATAATGTAATTTAGCTACCCGCGGTCCTCACAGCGTGGTTATTAGCTTCTTAAATGGTGTACAGTGGCTTTCGGTTGGTCGATCTCCAGATAAGCTACAGCTACCTACCGTCATTTTTAGTGAGAAATACATCACCATTCAGGGTGCAATTAAATATTTTATTTGCTTAAAATCTCCAAACTAAAAATGGCGTTTTTTTTAAACCTTGTACAATTTGTACATCTATAATTTTATTCTCCAAGTCGTACCTGTGCCTATAGCAAAGGAATGATTTTCGTTAGCTGATAATTTGGCAGTATTTTTGAATATTGACGTTCTGAAATAAATGGGAATGTGATAGAACAAAGAGGAGTGCGTACCTCAGTAGTTTTGTATGTATTTGTGGGCCTACGCACTGACTACTGACTGACCGTGTGTGGGGAAGTATGGAAATATAATCGAGGATTGAAATAGAGAGAAGTGCATGTCTGCAATTGAAATTTCCAGCAGCGAATGCCGGAAGTATTACTTCAAGTTGTCACACCTTATTGGTACATGGTCGACATGATGTGGTATATACGCTCTGGAATATGGAATTCGATTGGATTGACTTGGAACTGTTAGAACAGAAATAAAACTTGGAGCACCAGGGCCATGGGAAAAGGACTTGTGTATGTGTCTATTATTTTTACCAAAAAATACTTTTACGGACAGCTCTATAATTTTTAGAAGATGCGGTATAGGAGGAGGCCTATATGTATGTATGTATCCTCTAAGAAAGCTCTATCAGTCAGTAGAATTTAAGTTGGACGTCAGTGTGTGTATTTCCATGCATGTTTCGTATTTGTATTAGTAAGGGTGGGTACGCGGAAAAATTCTCATAAACGAAAGCCCATGATAAATTTTCCTTTCAACTTGAAAGTGACTTCTTGTTCTTGCACTACACAATGCAGTCTCCCACAGAGTTATTTCTTCTAGGTAAATAAGATTGATATAGGTGGGTAAAACAGAGGGAAGGGGCAACTTTCCTCTGGATCAACTTTTCTTTCTGTTTCTTTCTAGTTTTAGTGGAAGAGAAACACACACATACATAGAAAGAGAAAACAAATTGGAGCAAAGTACCTACCCATATGTACTGCTCATAGTGTATTGAACTGAGTGAGCTTTTTCAAAATATTGAACGCTCTGCCACCACTTACTATGTACTATGCTTCAGGTTTTTTTTGTTTTGGACTGAGGATTGGATAGGGGATGACGTGACGCTCTGTAGTTTAACTCAGTCGTACAAGCGCTTGTCTTTATACATTTGGTTTTCGTGTGAGTACAATAAAATTTTACACGTTGGGATTACAAGAGTATTCCTTGTAGGTAGATACTTTCGTCCTTAGTGCCCCCATGAGCAGGGAGCGGGAGTATAGTGCTGAGTAGCTGTGTAGATTTGAGCAGAAAAGTCAAAGGAAAGCCAAGTCAGCTTATCGCTGGTGTAAATTCAAGTTTCATGTCAGGACTTTTCTCTTTCTCCATCACTTGGATGTACCTACATATATATACATACCTGGCAACTTATGCCTACCTCTAATACATATGCAATGCAACATAGTTTCTATTCTTCAGAGGTCGTGCATGAAGCCACTTGTAAAGTTGGCATTTCAAATTGTTATTGTTGCTGTAAAAAAAATCGTGAATCAAAGGAGCTAATGCATTAAAAGTAGTACACTGCATCACATCCCTTGCAACGATAAGGATTGTAGTGTAAAAAGGATGGGATTTCATACACCTACAGCTTACTGTTAGACAAAATTAAAAGGCTCTTCCTTTGCAGTTTTTATTTTATTTTTTATTTGCTTACAACATTATTTTACAGTATTACATTTTAGTTCATTTTTACTGGCTTGTGTACTAGCTTGTCTTACGAGTTGAGTTATTTCCAGTAAAAGATGTATATTTGAGAGGAAAGGAAGGTAAAAGGTAAGGAGAGAAATAAAAGTGGGAAAATGCAGGCAGATCCGCTCTTCAGAGTTGCTGCACACATGTATGTACATATGTAATTACGCTTTGAGAGGTGCTACACTTTGGTGGAAGTACATACCTAGTAATAATCAGAGAATCAGAGAAAGAGGGAAAGTACATAAGTAAGAGTAGGATTGTGAGTGCGTTTCTTTTCCTTTTCCTTGCACATATAGACAATAGACACGTATGCTGGAGCTAATATCTATGGTTTCTATGATTAGTTGAGTGTTTTTCTGCTTGTTTTTGTTGTGTGTATGTGTGGTGAACAAGTGTTGTGTCGGCGGCAGGGCCACAAGAAAGATTTCAAAAAGCCCAAAGTGTGAGAATCGTGGTGAGTGCACACGAAAACCATAACTAAAACGAAATCAGCGGCTCCTGTACTCCTGTTTACTAGTCTTCATATCAGTAGAAGTAGTTCCCCCCTTTTTTCCTTGACGCTTACATACATATATGCTTGGCATGGCTTTTGGCTTGGCTTGGCTTTAGCTGAGCTCTAGCTGGGGCTTTTGATCGAGCTTTTAATGACTCTGCACTGCCATTAGTCGACAATATGTTTCACCAGCACGTGGGTATGCATTAGTACTACTCCGTCTTACAACAACACACACGACCCGACCAGACCAACCAGACCCACACAAGTCCATAGAACCAAGTAAGGGTTCGGTGTTTTTAGAAAAGGAGAAAGTGGCTTGGGGGTTGGGGCAGCGTGTTAGAGATGTGAATTTTATTACGAGTCGTATATGTAAATCACAATCAAATCTGAGCCGCAGTCTTGTTTACATGTGTTCTTCCAATTCAGGCCGTCAGATTGTACACCATATTTTTTGACATAGTGGACAGAGAAAGAAAGGGAAAGGGTAATCTGTTCCTTTCCTTCTAATGTGAGCCGTTTGGCTGGTGTGTTGTGTGTGTGTGACCAGTCAAAGTGAGCCCACCGGACCGTGTACTGTACCTTTGCCAGTGGACGAGTGAGTTAGTTAGTTAGTCAGTCATTCATTGAATGAAATAAAATAAAGTTGAGAGGCCGATGGAAGTTGTAAAAATGTAGATCGGAGTTGTTGTTAACAGAAAGAGAAATATCATGTTAAAAAAAAGTAGACGCTAAAGACTTGAGCGACACGTGAGCAAATAGTTACAAGTAACTAAAAATTTTTTATACCTTACAAGATCTTCTTACACTTCATATTTTAAGTGTGTGGCTGACTAGTGAGAGCAGTGAGTGTTGTTCAAGATTAGATTTGATATTTTTTTTCTTCTTCCTCTGACTTTTCGTCCAAAGGCAGGGGAGAAAAGATACGGGGTTTGAGGATATAGAATACCCAGTGGTTTATAGTCGATTAGAGTGATTGCGAGTTTTATATCAGACTGATTAGTCGCACTGATTAGACAGTGGGAATGTTCTGCACACCAAAAGTTGACGTTTTTATGTGACACACTCTCTTGATTTATTGACCGTCGATTTTCAACGTTTTTTTCCTTCATACTTTGATTCAACTCCTCAACGTCTTTCTTCCTTCGCGTTTTACGGTCTTTACAATGTTTACTAGGTAAAGGTACCTACCTTCATAACTAGCGTAGGTACTACTACTACGAAAAAAACGAATAGCAATTGAACTTAGACCGAAAATAATAATAATAATAAAAAAAATACTAAAGTTGTTGTTTCTTATGTGAACAAATTATTTTATACTATTTATGCGTGGGCAAACTACAAACAATTTATAATAACTAGAGAAAGTTTTATTGAGAGTACGATTGCCCTTATCTTCCTAGCATAAATATTCTTTATGGAGAGAAAATGCAATCAGCCGTGCTGTTGACATTGAACAACGTTTCACACAAGCTTCCCAAGAGCCCCATAGTACGTAACATAACTACCGTAAAACACCATATTATTCCCCGCCTCTTATTATTCCCCGCCTCGTATAATTCCCCGTGGTAAATCGATTGAAATAGAAATAATTCCCCGCCCCGAATAACTCCC
>JAQFZC010003571.1:0-18417 GCA_034695205.1 Dicyrtoma fusca | reverse complement strand
TAGTTTTGACCGTTTTGAAAAAGTGTTATTTACTAGTTTTGACTCTTTTGAAAAAGTGTCATTTACTAGTTTTGACCATTTTTAAAAAGGGCTATTTACTAGTTTTGACTGTTTTGAAATGTGTTATTTACTAGTTTTGTCACATAGTGATATTTTCCATTACGTGGACTTGGGACATATTGCAATTACACAGACGATATATTTATGAGGTACAGAGAGATATACTGACCAATTTTGTTTCTTCTTTGCCTTCTACTTTTGACTTTTGGGGATGCATTGCAAGTCAATAGACCCCTCAATGCTAAATCCTCTATGCAAGGACGCGTGAGTGCGTCCTTTCCTTCTGTATTGTGCTGTGTGTGTGTGTGTGATGCTCTAGCTGTTGTTCGCTATACAGATTTGCTCTCTTGGTTGGTTTGGGTTCACCAAATTCCCATTAGGGGCCTGTTAAATATGACGTTGTAATACTTTTTATTACTAATATTGCTGATTCAATTCAATTATAACATCACAATGAAATGTTTTGCTTAAGCATCGTTTTCAATGGCAACTTAAACACGGCCCTACTGCAACCTGAGTAGCACTTTAAAAAGGGCAAATTCAAACTTCGGCAATTTTTTTCAGTTTGACCCAAAAGCGTGTTTTCAGCGCTTTAACCTTTTCGAAACGGTAATATTCTTAGTTTTGAATGTTTTTAAAATGGTAATTTCTAGTTTTGACCTTTTTTAAAGGGTTATTTGTTAGTTTTGTATGTTTTTAAAAAGTGTTATTTACTATATTTGACCGTTTTGAAAAAGTGTTATTTACTTGTTTTGACCTTTTTTAAAAAGTGTTATTTACTTGTTTTGACCTTTTTTAAAAGGTGTTATTTAGTATTTTTGGCTGCTTTGAAAAAATGTTATTAACTAGTTTTTACCGTTTTTGAAAAGTGTTATTTACTAGTTTTGACCGTTTTGAAAAAGGGTTATTTACCATCTTTCGACCTTTTTTAAGAAATGTCATATGCAATAGTTTTGACCTTTTTTAAAAAGTGTTATGAACTAGTTTTGACCTTTTTTAAAAAGTGTTATGAACTAGTTTTGACCTTTTTTAAAATGTATTAGTTAACTTGTTTTGACCTTTTTTAAAAAGTGTTATTAACCATTTTTGGCTGTTTTGAAAAAATGTTATGTACTAGTTTTGACCTTTGTTGAAAAAGTGTCATTTACTAGTTTTGACTGTTTTGAAAAAGTTAAATTATAGAATTACACACTTTTGTAAAGCATTCTTTCCATGGTTTCCCAGTTCCTAATAGGTTAAGCACATCACAATTTCAACACTAAGAATTTGCAATGAGTTCGGTTCTATGTGGTCTACGTCTAGGCAAGGAAAGAATAGTCCGTTGATAGTGACGTTAATGCTCAAATACAAATGGTTGTCTAATAATCACTAATTATTTATTATTATTGCATGCTTGGATTAATATTAAAAATATCTATCAAAGGTCATCCTCCCTTCCATCGGATGTTTAAATAATAATACGTGTTGTCAACTCTGCTGTAACTACATTACTTGAGCATAAAGACCATATCCGTCTTTGATGCTGACACTTCCTTTAGTATCTATATGCCAGCCCTATATAGTAATTACTTTACGTAAGGACTGCTTACATATTATCTCCAATAATTACGTATGGCAGGCGCTGCGTTAGCGAATTCTGAAAAAATCATTTCATTCAATTTTTCCAATTTTTATTATTTCCAGAACGATATGAGATGCATTCAAGAAATAGCATTATTCAATTGCAAGCCTTCCTTTGGCAAGGATTCATTCCGCCTAGGGTTTTAGTAAATTAGTTCAAACATTAACTCACGGTCTCGCTCATGAACGTAACAAAGGAATAAATATAAAATATGCATTTATAATATCCACTCCATTTTTTAGTTTAATTTTTGAGGGACTAATTAGGTTTTTTTTAGTGCGATCCAACTGGCAATATCAAGGGCTCAAGCATTTTAAAGTGGAATTTGTACCGTCCTCTGATGTGAACGGTCCCTAAATGTGGTCACTGGCTCTCGTTGTTGAACCAGTTGTTACAAAAGTTTGAATTTAAATTCAAATGAAAGCCTATGGCCTGCTTTTTTTATAATAAAATTTTGAAGTTGCTGCTTACACAATTAAAAGTGTAAAACTTCGACAAAATCAAAACTCCATTTTAATTTTGTTTGGAATGCAATATGGATAAATTCAATTTCTTCAATAATATTTTAGTTTGAGACAAATATTTTTTTTTCGTTACAGCAGTCACGGAAAGCTGCTTGATAAAGAAACACATATATTTATTCATAAAACTACTGTGCACAAGAGAAAAATTAAAAATAATAGATGACTGTCAGTATCGAATGTTGATTGTGGATGCATATTCGGTAAAGAAAGAAAAAACTCCAATTGTGGCAAAAATTCTGTTGGTCCCGTTTTTTTTAATTCGTGAGTTTATTGAGAGCAACATAACACTGCGGTATTATTTTTGTAAAGAATTATTTTTGATATGAACAGTGTGGAAAGAGTACTATTTTATAAATAATTAATTAATTAACATATATATTTTACTAGGGATGCAGTGATGACTGTAGCTGATTCAAAATGGGACCACGTACGTTACTACTGTTAATTTTTTTAGGGTTTTGAAAAAAAACGGATCGGATTTATTTACAATTGCGGCTTATATTATCCCATACAGGGTTCATATTTATAATTTAATTAAGTAGAAGAAATTATGCTTTCAATTTTGTAGTTGTAGACTAGTGTGCATTATTTATTGGATAGGTTTTTTTAGAGCGTTTTGGGTTCTAGCATTTTAAGGTGAAATTTTTGGAGCTGCGTTTAGAATTTTGAAACATTAGTAGTATGGGCCCTTATTTGTTATATCCTTGTCTTCTATTAGTAAACGACGATTTGACTAAATCTCGGCGGTCTGATTTTCCAACGCATCATTCAAGTTTAACATTCCCGTTGCCGGATGTAATTGAATCAATTCACCTTCGTCCTCCTCTTGCACCAAAACTGGGTTGTTATTTTGGTCGATATTATGAGCAACAATTTGGGGTCCTGTAGGATTTATTCCGGTTTAGTAAATTGTTAAATTTAAGAGCAGTTTACCTTTATATAGAGTAAAGCTTTTCTATACAAATATTTTAGTGTGCAAAATAATTTTAAATACTCTATATTACCGTGGTCCGCCATAGTTATTGAAGCTAGTAATTTATTAGAGAAAATAGTAATAATAATATTACGATTATGTTAGCTAAATAAAAGGCATAAGGGGCCGTCCTTAAATTACGTTTCAAAGTGACGGAGGGGGGGGTCCTAAATTTACTAATTTCCATGTTAAAGCCCTATGGTTACAGAGGGGGGGGGTGCGTTTTTTTACAAAATCTGAAACGTAATTTAAGGACGGCCCCTAAGTCTGGAGTGATTGTTTTGATTTTGGATTGAAGAGATTTACCAGGGTTTATTGTAATAATATTATTATATTGTGCATTGTGGTGCCGATTTAAGGTTTTTTATTGTTTTGTTTGCTTACGTTGTTATACAAACTTTGTGAAAAAAAAACCCCGGTCGTAGTGATTTGATGGTTGAGTTGTGGTTAATGATAATAATAATGATAATAAGCCTAAATAATTGTAAATAAATCCGACCCGTTTTTTTTCAAAACCCTAAAAATGAATTAACACTAAGTAACGTACATGGTCCATTCTAAATCAGCTACAGTCATCACTGCATGAGTATCCCTAAAAAAATATATATGTTAATTAATTAATTATTTATTAAATAGTACTCTTTCCACAATTGATATCAAAATTAATTCTTTACAAAAATAATGCCGCAGTGTTATGTTGCTCTCAAATCTCAATCAACTCACGAATTAAAAAAAACGGGATCAACAGAATTTTTGCCACAATTATTGGAGTTTTTTCTTTCTTTACCGAATATATGCATCTACAATCAACATTCGATACTGACAGTCATCTATTATTTTTAATTTTTCTCTTGTGGAAATAAATTAAGCGCCGTTATAATATTGTTCAAGCAGGAAATATTTAAAGTATTTTGACACACTTCACCGTGCTTAAATGAGTGAAACAGGGCGTGACCACAATTAGGGCCTTACCCTATTTTACAGCTATGTATTTTCTTTTTGATTTAATTTGCTAGCAATAACAAAACATAAAATCATGCACTTTGTTTTAAAATAATACCTAAAGATCCTGTCTACACCTGACTGTCTTCAGCGAAAAAAAAAGATTTATCTAAAATTAAAATATTATTGAAGAAATTAAATTTATCCATGTGTTGAATTCCAAAAAAAAGTTGAAATGGAGTTTTGATTTTGTCGAATTTTTACACTTTAAATTTTGTAAGCAGCAACTTCACAATTTTATTATGCAAAAATCCCACTTATGCAAAGCTCCTTCTTCCCCATCTCCAGTTTTTCCGACAATTTTATTGGATCCTCCGCATATTTCCTCCACATCAATCCTCCAAGGCCCCAACCAAACCAACCCCTATCCCATTTCCATCCCCTCCGGCCCCTTCTACCCTGATACGCCATGTTTTTAGTAATTTAACGAATAATTCTTTAACCTATTCGCAACGGGGAAACCATGGAAAGAGTGCTTTACAAAAGTGGTTTTTCTAGAAATTAGCCCATTCAAAACGGTCAAAACTCGAAATAGCATTTTCAAAAGCATTCAAAACCAGTAACTAAGACTTTCAAAAGGGTCGAAACAATAAGTTGGCATTTTTAAAAATATGTAAAACAAGAAATAATCACTTTCTAAAAGGTCAAAACCAGATATTTACACTCTCAGAAATGCAAAACAATAAATTTACATTTTCAAAAAGATGTAAAGCAAGAAATTAATATTTTCAAAAAGATGTAAAACATGAAATTAGCTCTTTTAAAAAGATGTAAAACAAGAAATTAGCTCTTTCAAAAAGATGTAAAACTTGACATAGTACCGTTGCGAAAAGGTTAAAAGATTTATTAGTAACATTGATTTTTTATAATAATGTGAGTGTCCGGACTAGTCCGGAGTGTAAAGGCGTATCAAGCATTTGAAAACTCATTGTTGGAAAAGAAATTATTACCATTGCGTGTGTGACAAAAAATGACAAAACCAAAAACTTATAATGATAAATAAAATGATTACCTCATACAATTAATTGAAATTATCACCTTTAACTATAATAAGTCGTATTCAAACGTCTATGATTTAACTAAAACTAAGTCCATTTACTTGAACATAGCTACAGGCTAGTCAGCGGCGTGGCCGCTTCCTTAGTTTATGTAGGTGGTTTTCAGGTTTTGTTTTAAATAATACTTTTACAGAACCAATAATTTATGATAATAATATCAACAACGCGTTCATTACCAATATTATTATTTTAAATAAATTTTAGCTAAGTTCAGTGTAACTTTCTTATTAATTTTGAGAGGGCGAAGATGGGGAACAGTTAGCTGGAGGGGGCGGAGATTGGGAAGAATTAGCTAGAGAGGGCAGGGATTGGATAGAATGAGCTTGAGGAAGTGCGATTAGTTGCACGGAGCTCGAGGGGGCGGAGATGGGGTCAAAACTAGTAAATGAAACTTTTTCAAAACGGTCAAAACTAGTAAATGAAACTTTTTCAAAACGGTCAAAAGTGGTAAATGAATCTTTTTCAAAATGGTCAAAACTAGTAAATGAAACTTTTTCAAAACGGTCAAAACTAGTAAATGAAACTTTTTCAAAACGGTCAAAACTAGTAAATGAAACTTTTTGAAAACGGTCAAAACTAGTAAATGACACTTTTTCAAAACGGTCAAAACTAGTAAATGACACTTTTTCAAAAATGTCAAAACTAGTAAATGACACTTTTTTAAAACGGTCAAAACTAGTAAATGACACTTTTTGAAAACGGTCAAAACTAGTAAATGAAACGTTTTGAAAACGGTCAAAACTAGTAAATAACACTTTCAAAATGTCAATGAACTAGAAGTTAACGTTTTTAAATGGTCAAAACTAGAAATTACCCTTTTTCGAAAACATTCAATATTAAGAATATATATCACCGTTTCCAAAAGGTTAAACATGTATAGCATGCGTCACAATGTCACGTGTCACAAAGTCACGTGTCACAATGTCACGTGTCCCATAGTCACGTGTTACAAAGGTATGTGTCATAAAAATACGTGTCACGTGTCACCTAGTCGCGTATCATCAAGTGACGACACAAATTTTCGGTCACACGGGTAAGGGTAAACCTATAGCTTTGCTTGGTGACCAAGTCTAACTGGTGTCAGGACATAACGGCAGCAACGAAATGCCGCCTCCCAAAATATCGCCCCCTGAATGCCGCCGAATAATAATGCCGCCGTCAAATATACTGCCGCCCAAAAACAAAAAACATCAAACTTGTTCCCCCTTTTTCGTTGTTTCAAAGAAACAAATTGTTTAAATTTTTGACTTGCAAGCAGCGAAAAATTAAACGGGTTTTAACCTGGAAATTTCAATCGGCCCCACGTGCAAAATTTCAAAAATATCCCGAAATACAAATTCTACAACAATTGATAATGCGCAGCTGCGTGCCATAATACCAGGGCTACCCGTGCCGATCTGGAACTCAAATAACAATAAAGTGAGTATTTAGTGGATTTCTTTAAAAAAAACTCGCTCAAGCGTTTTAATTATTTTTATATTGTATTAGCAAAAATTCAAAGTCATCAGGAATTATCGGTTATTATTTGGGTCCATATTATTAGCAGCAATTTGGGGTTCTAAAGGATTCATTCAGTCTACGGTTTTAGTAAATAGTTAAGTTTATACGCAGTTTAAATTTATATATAGTGACGAGCTCTTCTATACAATGTTTTGGTATGTAAAATAATTTTTAAAACTCTATATTACCTTGGTCTGCCAACCATAGGGGGGACCAGGTTTCGCTGAAAGCATTGCATGTTAAATTGCATAAGAAATTTTAGTTTTCGAATTTCAAGTAAAATTTTGAAAATTGCGCCGCATATTACGCGCAAGGAGCGCATTTTGCAATCAAAGTATTATGCAATACGTAGTGATAGTAGCATCAGATCTTGGTTAATAATGTTGTTATGGATAATGCCAGAATCCAAAAGTTTAATTAATGGTTGGACTGGAGAACAAACTTTCGCAAGCCATAATATGAATCAAAGAATTTTGGTTTTATTATTAAAATAAAAAATTATTTTTATTTTTCAGCACGCCTTCCTTGACTAAACTACTGACTTTTGTCAATAATTATTTGTTTAGTAGCAAACAAACGCCTAATAAAATTTAAAAAAGGATCCCCTCTCTGTTATTAAAATCCCATATCGAATTGCGAACCGAATACTCTTCTTAATTTAATAATCATAGAGCATCTGTCGCGATGGCTAACCAGGGTAATATAAGGTATTGAAAATTATTTTGCATACTAAAATATTTCTATATAAATGTAAACTGCTCTTTTTAACAATTTACTAAAACCCTAGGAGGAATTGGAATAAACCCTATACAGCCCCAACCCAAAAATATTGCTCCGATTAATAATGACCAAAATAATAACCCCCCAGTGGTGCAAGAGGAGGAAGAGGATGAATTAATTCAACTACCATCATTGCACGAGCATCATATACTATTTGCAATTTCTGTCTGGTGCACACATCAGTTTATATAAATCAAAATATTACACAGTGCGTTTCTCTGTACCAAGCAGCTTATTCTGTCACAGCTGTAGCTGTGATCTTCATCCCTAGCACGAGTCCATCAATTCCTATATATATATATAGTGTACTAACCTTAGCAATTCAGGTTATGGTCACAAAAATTGTCAACTTATAGGTAATCAATTTTTCATTATAAATAAAAAATAAAATCATTTTTATTTCTACGTCAACCTTATTTTTTGCCATCATATCACCGTCGTGTCCGTCTACATAATTCATACATGTAACCTATTCGAAACTGGGAAACCATGGAAAGTATACCTTACGTAAGTATTTTTTTCTACATATTGGCTTTTTTGAAAAGGTCAAAACTAGACATTTGTATTTTGAAAAACATTCAAAACTACTAACTAACATTTTGAAAAAGCTCAAAACAAGAAACTAACATTTTGAAAAAGCTCAAAACAAGAAATTAACAATTTCAAAAAAGCTGAAAACAAAAAATTAACATTTTGAAAAATATTCAAAACTGGTAACCAACACTTTCAAAAAGGTCAAAACAAGATATTACCATTTTCAAAAAGGTCAAAACAAGATATTACCATTTTCAAAAAGGTATAAAACAAGAAATTAACATTTTGAAAAAGCTCAAAACAAGAAATTAACAATTTCAAAAAAAGCTGAAAACAAGAAATTAACATTTTGAAAAATATTCAAAACTGGTAACCAACACTTTCAAAAAGGTCAAAATTACCAGAAATTACCATTCTCAAATGTCAAAAATTCGTTGTAAAACTATGTAGATATTAGCGTTTCGAAAAGGTTAATAGCACATCGACGGAAAGTTTAGCTACACTGACAAAGTGCAGCCTTTGAAAGAGCACCAGTAGTAATTCATGACATTCGTCTCTAAAAGCTTCAGCATCAAGAGAGTACATAGATTTTTAGCATGTGAGGGTGAGAAGGTTCCCTTGTGAGCACTGCTGCCACAACTGCACACTACTGCTCCTGCTCCTGTGCTAAAGAATAAAACAACCAGTTTGTCTGTCGAAGGGCTTAATCTGAGTGGATGGTAGTAGTATGTATGTACATAGATATGCGGAAGCAGAGTTGATCTTCCACTCACTTTTCTACCCTTCTTTCCGTCGTCCACACAAAAAAAAAGTCAACAAAAAAAAAGTACAGAGATGAACTTGAAAGGGGCTGTCCATAAATGACGTTTGCATTTTTCTCACATTTTCTTCCCCTATCCCCCAATTGTTTGCATTTTTTAACATTAGCTTAAATGGAAGCTCCAACCCCCTACCTACCGTCGTTTGCAAACGTCATTTATGGACAGCCCCTAAAGAAAGATGAAGATCGTGTTTCACTGTCGTGGTCCTGTACAATGCACTGCACTGCCGGCTGAGGGGATTTTCTTCCTCTTGTTCATTCTTCTACAGCAGACGGACGGACGGTCAATGGGACAATGTGCTTCACATATGTTGAGAAACTAGTTTCACTTTTAAGTAACTATAGTGTAATTCTATACAAAGATGAAGAGAGAGAGAGAGAGAGAGAAAGGGGCTGGGGAAGATTTCCCTTGAGGGTTTGGAATTTGGTGTGTCGCATTTCGGAATTTTCCACTCCTGCTTGAGCATCCCTTTGGCTAACTAGTAAGAGATGAAGATAGGGATGCGGAGAGAAGATGGATTTGGAGGTTTCGTGAGCGTCAGTCGTGTCATGTGCATGGGATGGGTGGAAGGCTGAGAATATTATTATTTTTGGTTTTATTTCTTCTTCTTCTTCTGGTTCTGGTGCAAAATGCTTCGTCACTCCTGGGTGTGTGGTAGCCGCGTTTGTGGAGGTGGTGGTGGTGGTGGTCGTCGTGGTTGGATTTGTTTAGGGAAGCCGTTAGGATATTTCGCAAGTTTGCTGCTGGGGCTTCTCTGCGTGTGTCTAGGAGGCTCTGAGCCACGATTCCACCTGTCGATCACCACTCAGACGCCACCAACCCCACTCCAACACTTCCCGTACGGCACTTGGGTCTCTGAACTCACCCAAACAAACAAGGCGACCGGCTACCAGCCACTGTCACGAGATCAACTCAACAATCTCACCCACTCACCACAGAGTCAACTCCAGCCCAATGTAAGTATATAGTCTTCACAGTTTATTACTATCCCTATAGATTCGGGTTTCAAACCTAGAAACCATTCGAAAGAATAATGTAGTGACAAAGGTGGTATTTTACCAATTTCAGCTTTTAAAACATTCAAAACTAACAGCAGTACACATTTTCACAAGGCAGTAGCATTTTAATTCGTTGCCAAGCCTATATACATATTATGTAGTTGACGTCGCTTTGAAACAGTTCAAAACTTGAAATAAGCATTTCCAAAAACATTTAAAACTACATAGTATCGAACACTTTCCAAAAGGTCAAAACTAGAAATTTGCAATTTAAAAAACATTCAAAACTATAGTAACGAACATCTAAAAGAAAAGCTAAACCAGAAGGAAACATTTTTTAAAAACGTTGTAAACTTCTAAACGAGACATTAGTATTTTAAAAAACGTTCTAAACAAGAACTTAGCATTTTTAAAAAGGTAAAAACTATAAATTGTGCACTTTTGTCATTTTATTATTGCTTTCAAAAAGGACACAACTAGAAATTGGGATTTTCAAATAGGTGAAAACAATATAGGTAGTTAGGGCTAGCTATTATTGGTTTATTATTACAAACATGTCAGTATTGTAGAAGTATGCATTTTGGATGGTTATTTCTCCAATCTTAAAATTTGGAATTTATTAGGTGGCGGAAGAGCTTACAAATGATTTGGAGACTTGGAAGGCACCCTACGTCATTCGAAAAAATTTCCCCTATTATCTAGCCGGCTATGACGATGAGGACAGACCGAGTAAATTCAAATTAAATCAAGACCAAAACATACAACAAAATATATAAAATAACACATTCAAGGTTTTGTTTTAAAAGATTTAAAAGATGCTTATTTTATTTTACTGTTTGGTTCTGTCTAGTATGGGTGGCAGAGTTTGGGAAGTACAACATTCGGAGGGTGGTTCAGGACGGGGAGGAAATGATGCGGCTTCTGGACAAATACACCAACCAGGCATTCTACAGGATTATTAAAAGGTATGTACTAGCTTTATGCGTAAACATAAAAAAAAACATTAAATGCCTGTGCATCGTCGGTGGAAAGGCATTGTGACGCAAGTCGAACGTCTACATACTTATTATTATTCTGACTCGACTTTTTTGTTTGTATTGCAAAACCAAACTGGTATATGTACATATGTACTTTCAAAATGCGTGAAAGTGCTTTATTTTTACACTTTCTAAACGTGTAAAAGTGAAATTTACAATTCCTGAAAAGTAGTAAGACTGTACTGTACTCTAACAAAAAAGTAGTGGAAGACGAATATTTTTTTAAAGTTTTTTTTAAGGGAGCAGAGAAGCTATTTAAAATTCCTGAAAAAAAGAGTAACGACTATATAGATACTTTAGAAGTACAATTTATTTTAATAAAAATTTTAATTTTACAATATTTTAATAAAAATTGTACTTCTAAAGTACAACAATTTTACAGTTCTAAAGGTTAACCTTTTCAAAACGGAAGCGTAAATAGATTTCCAACTTCAAAAATGTTAATTTCTATAGTTTTGAGTGTTTTTAAAAAAAATGCTAATTTCTAGGTTTACACCTTTTTGAAAAGTGCTGATTTCAAGGTTCACACCTTTTTAAAAGTGGTAATTTCTAGTTTTACATCTTTATTGAATGTGCTGATTTCTAGTTTTAGACCTTTTAGAGAATGTTGATTTCTAGTTTTGACCTTTCTGAACGTGGTACGTTTTAGTTTTACACCTTTTAGAGAATGTTGAATTCTAACTTTACACTTTTTCAAAAGTTCTGATTTATAGTTTTACACCTTTCAAGGAATGTAGATTTCTAGTTTTGACTTTTTTCAAATTGGTGATTTTTAATTTTGACCCTGTTGAAAGTGCCAATTGCTAGTTTTGAATGTTTTTGAAAATGATGATTTCTAGTTTTAACCTTTTTGGAAGTGTCAATTGCAAGTTTTGAATGTTTTTGAAAATGATAAATTCTAGTTTTGATATTTTTGAAAGTGTCAGTTGCTAGTTTTGGACACTTTTTGAAAATGTTAATCATTAGTTTGGATTTTTTAAAATATCAATTCCTAGTTTTGATACTTTTTAAAAATGTTAATCATTAGTTTGACATTTTTTAAAATACCAATTCCTAGTTTTGATACTTTTTAAAAATGTTAAGTACATACCGGTATTTTAACGGTTTCGAAAAGTTTATTTGTAGTATAAACGCGTTTTATAAAACACTGCTTTCATGATTTGACCTTTCCGAATCGGTAACAAGTAGTAAAACTAATTACTAGTTATTGTTAATACGATTACTAGTACTTCTAAAGGCACGAAGGTTGCTATTTACAGTTGTTTAAAAGTAGCGAAACGAGTCTATTTATGCTTTTTTAAAGTAGTAAAACGGCTACTTATACTTTTAAAAAGCGAAATAACGATTCTTAATGTTTATGTTAATGCAGTATTGAGGAAAGAAACCGACTTGGGAATGAAGTGAAGGAAGCCGTATTCCTAGTGGACTTTGATGGACTGAGCTTGTACCAAGTTTCTCATTTGCCAAGTACGCATTACTTCTCAAAGCAGATGCACAATTTATGCGTTTTGATAGATTAAGATATGAGTTTGATATTTATATTGTTTCTTCACCATACCAACACATAGACAAGCAATAATGATGAATTTTTCTGTTGTTTACAGCGGCTGTGTACGCCATAAAGCTGGCGAGACGCTACAGTTATCTCCTTAACAACTTCATGGGCGGTGCGATCATCGTGAACGGTAGGCCATTCTCAATAAAATATTTTTAAAAGATCCCACTTTTCAACAAAAAGCCATTTTTCAATGAGAGGGCTCTTTAAAAAAGCCATTTTTTCAATTTAACTCTTTAACCTATTCGAAACTAGAAAACCATGGAAAGAATTCTTTACAAAAGTGTTTAATTCTATAAATTGACTTTTAGGAAGGTCAAAACTAGTAAATAACGCTTTTTCAAAACAGCAAAATCTACTAACCAACACTTTTTCAAAACAGTCAAAACGAGTAAATAACACTTTTTCAAAACGGTCAAAACTAGTAAATAACACTTTTTCAAAACGGTCAAAACTAGTAAATAACACTTTTTCAAAACAGTCAAAACTAGTAAATAACACTTTTTCAAAACAGTCGAAACAAGTAAATAACACTTTTTCAAAACGGTCAAAAAACTATAAATTACTATTTTTTAAAACATTCAAAACTATGTATTTTACGTTTTGAAAAGGTTAAACTGAATTTGTGTCAATTAGTGTCCTAATAAAATAATAAGCAGTTTTTAACCACATTACATCACCAATAATATATGTATTACAAAGCTTTGAAACGTAAACTGAGTCCTCCGGGCTATCCTCGTTGGAGGACAGTGTCATTCTTATATTGAATAAATTTGTTCAAAATAGCACTTTTTAACTAATGCAATTAAACCTATATTTTACTTGCTGTACCTAATGTTAAGGCTGAATGCAAGTCGTTACTGAAGATGCCAAATGACGGGTTGATTTAAATCTTTTTTGTAGCAAATTATTTGGCGGTCCGTCTCCTCAACTTTTTGCGCCCATTGCAAGGACGAGCCTTTGAAAGAATTGACATTTATGGGACAAACCGAGCCGCCTGGATCCCACGTGTCCGTCGCATGTTCCCCCCTGAGGCCCTTCCTATATGGTACGGCGGGACAAAAGACTTTAAACCCATCAAACTATACGGATAGACGAGCCGTTCTTGCGTTCCATTGCAGGAAAACACTGCAAAATTTCTAGCCGTTTTGCACCTTTTCAAGCTCTCAAAAACCGATTTTTTTTATACTTGTACCAATATAAGTTAAGAAAACTGATAGACTTTATTTAGCAAATTCCTCAACAAATTCATTCATTCTTTAATCGTTACGTAATAAGAGACCTTCCAAATAATATAGTTTTAGAAATTGTAAAAAAAAAACACAAAACACGCGGGAAAATATGTAAAGTTTAAAATTCGAGTTTTAATAAAGTGTCAAATTGTAGGATACGTGTACTTTTGAATGAGGCGTTTTTAAGTTTTTAATATTCAATAAGTCTTTACTAGAATAATTATTATTGTTTAATTTATTTTATTGTTGTGTCTTTTACATTCAAACAGATGAGTTAATAAATATTCTGTTTTTATACAAATCCTTCGGAATTGATGTTTATTTATTTTTTAAAAATTTTAATTAACTCGTCCATACCATGAAATTAAAATTTAAAAAACCCTGCTTTTTTCTAGAGATCCTTCGTAACTTTGTAGCAAGTCATAAATAATGAACAATTTTTTGTTCCTGAGTTTGCTCTTTGAATAATTACAGTTCTTTTAATCAAAATGGAAACGGAATTTTCATTATTAGCACACGTCTATCTGCAATCGCATCTTTGAAACCAGCTGTTCTTAACGAATACAGTGAAACCTAGTTATTATGAGGCTCCAGAATTAACGGTAGTGGTCTTTAAATGTAGCAAAAGTGGTTTGCTATTGTGTAAAACTTGAGAGCTGCAGTTCTACTAGTTATTTTTGAAAAGTGCAAATAGCACTTTTACAGCTTTTGGAAAATTGTAAGTGAGTTTTTGAAAATGAGCGGTCCTATCGAGTGTCCACTGTACACAGGTTCTTCCCAAGAAGATGAAGAATGCACACCTGACTCTCAAGTACAAGATTACATCCGACAAAATTAACAATATTTCATGGCTACGTTCATTAAAATAAAAGTTTAGTCACAGCACAAAAAAGTTATCTGTAATCGTCACAAAAAAATTGTGTAATTAATCTTCTGTCTTTGTCTATACGTTGTTTTTTCACGGCTTATTCTGTAGACTTTGGCTGTGAATTAAAATTAATTTTCATGCGCAAGTGTAACTGTATACAAATTTGGTACACAGACTGAGAATTTCTTTCCATGGCTTTTTTAAAATTCCAAAAACGGTCAGATCGGTTTTTTACATGTTTTATGAAGCGACAATTTTTTTTAACCTTGTATGGCTTCAATGTATGTAAATATTAATCTCATGATTTGACCTGTTTGAAAGTTGTATTTTCTTGTTTTGCTCCCTTAAGTGCTGAAAGTGTTAACCTTTTCAAAACGGTAAACTAAACGAGTTTTACATTTTTTTGAATTTTTGATTTCATATTTTGACATTTTTTAAAGTGTTAGTTACTGGTTTTCCATGTTTTTAAAAGCGCTTATTTGTTGTTTTTGCCTTTTTGAAAGTGTTACTTTCTAGTGTTGAACTTTTTGAAAGTGCTAGTTACTGGTTTTTATGTTTTTTAAAACGCTAATTTCTTGTTTTGACCTTTCAGAAACTGGTAATTTCTAGGTTTCACAAGTTTGAAAGTGTCGCATTTTTTTGAAAATGCTAAATTGTGGTATTAACCTTTTAAAAAGTGCTAATTTCTAGTTTTCATCTTTTTTAAAGTGGTTTGAACTTGCGGTAACTTGCTTTGAACGTTTTCGAAAGTGTTAGTTCTGGTTTGACCTTTTTGAAAATGTTAATTTCTAGTTTTGACTGTTTGTAAAATGTTTGTTATGTGTATTGAATGTTTGAGGTAATGCTACTTTCTAGTTTTTAACTTTTGGTTACGAAGGGTAGGTTTCCTAATTGTTGGTCTTTTTGGCAGCGCTCGTTACGCGGTTCGAACGTCCTTAAAAACGTTAGTTTCTTGTTTTGACGTTTTTGAATACGTCAGTTTTAGGATTTGGCCCTTTTTAAAGTGTTTTTTATTGGCTTTGGCATCTTTTCGAAAATTCTGTTTTCTAGTTTCGCCCTTTTGGAAAGTGCTCATTTTTTGTTTCGATATTTCGCAAAGTGTTCGTTACATGTTTTGAATGTTTTGAAAAAGTGGTCTTTACTAGTTTTGACTGTTTTGAAAAAGTGTTATTTTCTAGTTTTGACTGTTTTGAAAAACTGTTATTTTCTAGTTTTGACCGTTTTAAAAAAAATGTTATTTAGTTGTTTTGACCGTTTTGAAAAAGTGTTATTTACTAGTTTTGACCGTTTTGAAAAAGTGTTATTTACTAGTTTTGACCTTTTTGAAAAAGTGTTATTTTCTAGTTTTGACCGTTTTGAAAAAGTGTCATTTACTAGTTTTGACCGTGTTAAAAAAGTGTTATTTACTAGTTTTGACCTTTTTGAAAAAGTGTTATTTTCTAGTTTTGACCGTTTTGAAAAAGTGGTCTGGTAAGCTAGTTTAAACAAAAATAGCGATGATTTCTCACGTACAAATTATTAGCCGTAGTTTTACGGTCATTCATAATGTATTATTATGGACACCGATTTAAAATATGAAAAAAAATTAACAGATAGACAGGAATACGAGGAATCCAAAAAAACTTAATTAAATGTTATGCCGTCTGATCTTATGATGGCTTTCTGGCCCACTTTGCAAGCCTATCAAGTATTAATAACTCGTAATATAATTGTCTACACCCCCTCTTGTTACTCATAATCAAATGAGATAAATTATACAAAACGTAATACCTACTTCCTTCCCAAATGGCAGGGGGACAGATCATCCTGTACTACGTACCGTAAAGACCCAAATTGTGCCCCGGTCTCTAATAGTGCCCGTTCTCTAATTGTGCCCGGTGTCTTAGCGCAAACTTTAGTGCTCTCCCTATATAATGTCCGGGACGGGTCCCTATTTGTTCCCGGGTCTCTAATTGTGCCCGGGGTCTCTTAGCTCGAAGTTTAAAATAGTGCCCGAGGGCACTTTTTGGGTCTTTACGGTACATAATTTACCTCCCAACATCCAACATCATCCAGCCATCCAAAACCCACCAAAAAAAAACTGATTGTGGGTCCTAAAAGCCAACCACATGTGTCTGTATACTCTCTCTGCATCTGTGTAGCTAAAGCAATGCAAACAAGTGCGGACCGCAGAACCAAAACTAAAACCAGAACGAGGGTGTCTGAACTCCGAGGAACTTGTGAATGCCAAAACCACCAAAAAAAAAACTTATTGCAATCGCAGAAACTCAAAAGCTACCTACGATCCTTCTAGTAAATGTTAACCTTTTCGCAAAGGCAATGTAGGTAGGTATGCCTATGCATGCACTTTGTTTTGAATGTTTTCGAAAACGATTATTTCTAGTTTTGGCCAATGTTTGAATCGTAATTTCAAGATTTTGACCTTTTAAAAGTGTTATTTACTATTTTTGACTCTTTTTAAAAAGTTTTATTTATTAGTTTTGACTGTTTTGAAAAAGTGTTATTTACTAGTTTTGAAGCTTTTGAAAACGTGTTATTTACTATATACTTTTGATCCTTTTAAAAAAGGGGTAATTTCTTGTAAAAGTTTTAAAAATTTTAATTTCTTGTTTTGATCGTTTTGAAAAACTGTAATTTACTAGTTTTGACAGTTTTGAAAAAGTGTTATTTACTAGTTTTAAACCTTTCAAAAAAGTGTTAATTTTTTTTTGACCGTTTTTGAAAAAGGTTATTTACTAGTTTTGACCGTTTTTGAAAGTGTTATTTACTGGTTTTGATCCTTTTAAAAAAGTGGTAATTTCTTTTTTTGACCGTTTTGAAAAAGTGTTATTTACTAGATTTGGTTATTGTAGTAAAGCGTTATTTACGGTTTAGCTTTGATCGTTTTGGAAGAATGGTTATTACTATTTTTGACGGTTTTGGAAACGTCAGTTTATTGAATTACATTTACAAATTAATTAATTACAATTTTATTTACATAATTAATACAAATTAAGTATTCCGTCTATGTTTTCCCCGTTCCTACTAGGTTAAAAACGTGACACGACAGTTATGTTTTTTACAGTGCAGCAGTGCCTACTACACACATGGGATGTAGTTATAATAATTATTCTGACGCTAGCTCGACACACAATGAAACCCTAAACCCTTCAACTACCATAAGCACCTCTCTTGTAAACAAATGCCAGAGGACGAGAGCTTTAAAGCTCACAACCGGAACAGAAGCCGCCAGTTTTTCCATGGAGCAGCAGTCGAATAACTCGAGTACAAAAAATTGACAAGCGTAGCGAATCTTGAGGAGATAGTTTTATGTATCCGCTCCTGGGATCTTGCAATTATGACTTTGAAGGAAGCACATTTTACCCACAAAATGGTTTCATCTTTTCAAATTGAACATATTATGTACACCTACACAAATATAATATTGAAAACTTTTTAAAAAAATGACATTTTCTAGATTCGACCCTTTTGAAAATGGTAATTTCTAGTTTTCGCGCTTTTTCAGAAGGTTAACTCCTCGAATTGGACGTTTTTAAAAACGTTGATTTTCAGCTCAAGATGTTTTTAAAAACCTTGTTTTCCAGTGTTTGTGCTTTTTCAAAAAGTTAACTACTCGTTTGGAACGTTTTTGAAAACGTTGGTGTCTAGTTCAAGATTTGTTTAACGTTATTTTCTAATTTTTGAGCTTTTTAAAAGGTTAATTACTTGTTTTGGTCGTTTTGAAAACATTGGTTTTTAGTTTTAGATTTGCTTAAAAACTTCATTTCTAGTTTTTTAAGCTTTTTTAAATTATTAATTAGTCGTTTTGAACGATTTTGGAAATGTTGGTTTCTACTTCAAGATATTTTTAATAA